>CM050420.1:9008840-9308763 GCA_027564155.1 Gymnocypris eckloni scoliostomus
GAGGGCTCAATGTTTTTACTTGATTGAACAAGGAAATCAGCCAAGATACACAGTAGTCTTTACAGGTTTATCTTTATAGACTCATGTGTTTGAGACGGTTATTTTATTGCTGATAGCTATGCTAATTAATACATACAATATATAATGCATTTTAAGAGACTCTGCCCTTGTTTTTCTCCAAACATCCCCTTTGACCATAGTGAACTCTGCACCAGTGTGTGTGTGTGTGAGATTTGCCTTATGTAGCAGTATTGACCAGAGAGCAGCACATTTCTAGGTTAAAGTCTTTGGGTACGTGTGTGTGAATATACGAATTGCAAATGTTTTATTGCAGGTGCTTCGTTTGCACTATTGATGTACTGTTATATATAATTTTTCCTGCGTGTCACTAATTTCAGTGGTTTTCATTAAGATTTGTTTTTGGATTATAATGTGTTAAATCCCTTTGTCTATGCAGTGTAAGTTAGACTCAGTAGTGTGCCTGTATAACACTTTTTTTATATAGAAGATTATAAATGATATGTGCTAATAAATGTTAACTTTGATTTACTGTAAGGTGTATTTGAATACTTGCTAGATCATTTAATATTCATAAGAGAAGCCAATATCAGTTTATTATATTTTATTTTGACAGTGTATCTTTTTATAATGTTTATATATTTTTAATTTCTAACCCTGTAAAAACATACAAAAAAAGGTTATTTGATTGCCTCTGCAAATTAATATTATTTTGCCTACAATCATACAGCCAATAAACTGCTTTATGGTTACTTTAACACTCAACAGTAAACTTGGAATGCAAAGTTTAGATATTGAACTACTGAGATAATGAACATTCAATGGGTTTATACAGAATGTAGAAATACACACAGTGCATGTAATATTATTCCAGTAATGCTTATAATACAAGAGCAGATGCTCTTTATACTGGAGTGTTATCTGCAGTGTTTCTGTCCTCAACAAGACAATCAGTTGCATGCAAAAATAATATCAAACCTAAACAACAACAAAATTAAATATAACATTAAACAAATTTGACACAATAAAAAAGTAAAACAATATTATACTAATTTCCTTCTTTCTAATACAGTGGAATTGAGCTCTTCATTTGTATGCATAATCACTTTATGTCAGGTGTGACCTGGGCAAGATAATCACAGATAAAGATGATGGTGAAGTATCTCATGAACATCTTCAGAAGGCGATCGTTTCATAGCAGTAATGCTATAGTGTCCACATAAGGAGGCATGGAGCTGTATATTCGCAATATGAGATTCTTATAATGTTTCTGAGACTGTAATTGGTTGTTTTTTTCCTCAGGTCTCACATGAAGCGGTGTAAGTAATGGCAGGTGATCCTTTCATTCGGAGGAATCTCATTCTACCAATTCAGTGTAATAGTAGAGGTAAATTAACTGGAAGGAAGAGCAGTTTGTAAGAGGCCTTGAGCTACAAATTGTCAATTTCATATTCGTTGGGTTCTTGGGTGGTCTTGGAGACAATGTCAGCCTTTATTGGATATGAGGGCTCTACGGGGATTTCGCCATTTGACTTGTCATGATTTTCAAAGCTAATGTTGTCATATGTAGCTTTGTTGTTGAGTTCCGTTTCCTTGGCTTTCTTCTCTTGAATCTGTAGCAGAATGGCGTTGTTCACACCAGGACCTGAGCAACACAGACAGAGGAGACGTTTAGTTTATTCAAACCCTGTTCTAATACACCAGATTTGATTTGGTGGCTTCAAGTGTTTGGAATGGAATAACAGTGATTGCTACATAGTCTTTTTTTGTTAACTAAATTTAACTTACCCTTTTATTTTAATTGAATATAATTAATACAAGTGATTAAAATATGATATGAAAAAACTTTGACATAAAATAAGCTGAATGTACTAAAATGACTAAAAATAAACAAATAAACTAAATGAAAAAAAATGACAAAGTATTTAATTACTAAATTATTTAAAAGGGAAATATAAAAAATAAAATCTTCAAATTTTTAATAAATACCACAATATTATATAAATAATACTTAAATAACACTGTATAACAGATTATTTGGTAATGTGCTAATATTAAACAACTATTATACTTTCATAATTTATTTCTAAATAATAATTCAAACTGTAGAAGGCTATATGCTACATTGTTGCCTCATTATGTCGCATTTATTTCATCAAATGGTCTGTGGTAATATAAAAAACAAAATGTTAAATTTCCTTCTCATTCAACATATTGGACTGTATAAACAAATTCCGCAATGTTTTTTGTTTTTATTTTTTTTTTGTCGTCCTTCATGGATCCAACTCTTGTTCTGACGTGTGATGCCTCCCTCTCCCTTATCTGTTCTTACTGAATGTTTCCTATATATTTTTCATAGTCTGTGTTTTTAGATTTGAAATCCAATAAAAATGTTTGGCCATTAGTTTTATTAAGTGTGTGGTTTTTGTGTAAAAACTTTTACATTTTGTCTGACAAATCCATTTTGTATTTTCATTTTGGAATACTTAAAGGGTTATTTCACCCAAAAATGAAAATTCTGTAATTAATTACTGGCCCTCATGTCGTTCCAAACCTTTAAGACCCGTTCATCTTCAGAACACAAATTAAGATATTATTGATGCATCCCATGAGCTCTCTGACCCTCCCATAGACAGCAAGTATTCTTACACGATCAAAGTCCAGAAAGGTCGGTAAAATAATCCATGTGGTATCAAGGGTTCAATCATAATTTCGAAGGCCGTCTCGTTTAATTCTAGGTTGAGATCACTCCGTATACGCATCCAACAGAGGATTCGACCTCCGGAGGGTGCAGCCTTCTAAGTGAGACGCAGCTGTTCACAGAACAGCATTCGCTGTTTATGTTCAGTGGATACTCTCCAAAAGTATTCTCGTAGCTTCATAAAATTACGATTGAACCCCTGATGTCACATGGATTATGTTACCAATCTCCTTGCTATATTTCTGGACCTTGAACGTGTAAGGATCCATGCTGTCTATGGGAGGGTCAGAGAGCTCTCAGATTCCATCAAACCATGGAACAACATGAGGGTGAGTAATTAATGACAGCATTTTCATTATTGGGTGAACTATCCCTTTAAAACCAGTACAATTACAATACTTATAATTTGAGCTTGTCTCTTTGAACTTAAACTCTTTAGGATTGAGCACCATGTGCATAAAGATTGCACATTTTAATAAGAAACTATACATGCCTAAGAAACTGAGCAGCACGGGCAGAAATATGAGGCCGTGGGCCATGCCAAGCAAAGTGATGACCAGATTGAGTCTGAAGAAGAAGATCTGGATGAGCTGTGCTTTAGCTAATGCCAACACCACTATTCCAGGTAGATTGGTCATTGCAACTCCAGCAAACACCTGGCAAAGAAACATACACTCTCATGAAACAACACAACAACTGGACAAGTGAACTTATGCATAACTGAGGAAGCTATGGTACTCACTGCACTGCCCATGTTAACTGTGGCTTCCTTTGCCCTCTCCACCTTCGTGGGGCGAATACTGAGAGCAAATGAGCGTGTTAAATGAGACACAAACTCCACTGATATACCAACGGCCTGAAAAACAAACCCACAGTAAGATGAGAATGTTATCCTGACTACCGTCAATGGTTTTATGAGATGCAAACACGTGACAGTGTTTCTCTGAACCACCCACCGTCACAAGGTTGATAAGTGACACAGCGTTGAAGTCGATGCCCCACAACGTCATGACGCCAACCGTATCCACAGTGATCATCACTATGGTGAGCAGGTTCAGAAAGCCTGACCTCAAGTCCATACCGAGCAGGATACAGCACACAACGAACGTGGGGATTAAACACACGGCGATGTTGAACAAACCCTCGTTCACGATGGTCAGATACTGTTCGTAATACACATACGTCACACTGCGGGATAAAAAATCATAGTCAGTGCACAGAGATGTATGATCCTGTGTCATCTTTCAAGTCTATCATTTTCATTTATTATTTTATCTTGCCTACCCTTGTGACAAATAAGTACACGTTTGTGTAATTTAAAAAACGGTACATATTTAGAATATAATATACTTCGAAAGGATTCACTTAATTGTGGACTGAATGTAATGTTTTTGGACACTCAATGGACACTCAATTCTATGTTATTTGCAATGAGATGCAAATGTATGATAGTTTAAATTCATATTAAACACAAGGCCTTCTGAAGCAAAGCAATGCATTTGTGTAAGAAAAATATCATTTTTTAAAACGTTATAAAACCACAATCTCTAGCTTCTGCTAACTGCCGTACGCATGTTCACTACAGAATGGCATTCCGGTGGATGACGTAGGACGTATGCGTAGCATACTTTTTATGATGGATAGATGCACTTAACTTTACTTCATGAATTGGGACATTTTTAAAGGGGGGTCTAATGCTATTTCATGCATTATGAGTTATTTACACTGTTAAAGTGTAAACTGTTCGCAAGTGTGTTTGTTTGTTCCCGTCATTTCGGTGACGAATGTTTTATAAACAAGGCACAGTTCGACGCTGGATTTGTACATCGTTTGATACTAAAAGATGGAGCAGTCCCAGTGATAAAAGATCCCGGGAAAGATTCAGAACCGCAGACGGCAAGTAAAACTGCATCAAATGTTTGTGTTTTATTGGCAGTCGGCACGCAAGGGCTCATGACTCTTTAGCTCCGCCCACGGTGCGCCTCCAGGAGCTCGGCTCTTTTCAGAGAGAATCGTAAAGTTTTTCTGGGGATGCAAGAATGCAATACTACTCTATAGGTACTCAAGATTAACATGAGATTGGGTGAAGCTATGTGTGTTATGTCCCCTTTAATATAACTCCGACTGTTCATCTGAAATAAGTAGTCATGTACACCTAGGATGGCTTGAGGGTGAGTAATTCATGGGTCAATTCTCATTTTTGGGTGAATTATCCTTTTAAGAGTGCTTTTTGACATAAGAAGGCCTTAAGTGCATAAAATAGTGATTAAAATAGGTGCTTGAAATAGGTGCGTGACATCCCTGCTACACACAATATATTCAGTCCTGTAGTTAGTAAAAATATGAAGTAGCTCTAGGATGCTAGTAGCTATCTGTGATTCTGTTTTGCAATTCATTAAGTAGCTCAAGGACACGTTATCATTCAGTAGTATTACATTAACTGATTATCGCTTCCTATCTTATCCTGGATAAGAAGCAGCAAGGGTGAGGATGGCAAAAGTAGAAAGATAAGGGAAGATTAGAAGTGGACACTCACGTGTATGGGAAGACCTCAAAGTCTTCAGAGGTGCCTGTGACGTTCCTCATGGCCAGTGTGATGTTACGTGCCAGTTCTCTGGCCTTCTCCAGCGCTCCAGTGAACTCCTGAGAGTTGGCCAGAGGAGTGTGGTAGGCCATGAACCGAGACGCTGAAAAGCGGAGAGATGTCATAATGAATCAAACACTTAAATGTATTATATATATATGAGCCATTTGTAGGCCTCAAAACCTCATGTGTAAACCTTTATGAGTAAATTAGAGTCTGTGGCTTAGTCATGTTTTATTCTATGACATAAAGGACAGTCATACAACATCCGTTCTTGTCCTTGTGGCTTCGCAACTTTTTAGCAACACAACTTATTTCTAATTTCAAGAGTTATGTTTGAGAAATGACAGTGTTTAACTGATGTTATAGAGCAAAACATTAACGTTTCATCCAGTAATATTAACAACAGAGTTTACTCATAAACCAGAAACTGCTATTCTTAAATTTATGATGAAAAAAAATGCTAAACAGCCTACAAATTGAAAGAAGCGATTCTTTTAGAGGTTTCCCCATTGTTCACAACAATATTTAAGGCCTCATGACTTTTCCAGCTGTTCATAGTTTACTGGAGAATTAAGGATAAGAAATATATTTTATTCTTAGTATACCTATAAAAATGTATATTCATTATGCCTAAGGAATTTTTCATAGACCATTTCCAGGTCATTTAAAATAAGAAATAACCTTGTTTTGTCTTACTTTAAATTAGTTAAATCAATCTTGGTGGTCCCCAGTGAGCCCCAGTCCACTGGTTGAGAACTACTGCTTTAGAAGGTGAATGCAAATGGTTACACATACAATTCATTCATGTATCTCACCTATTATTTCCCCAGTTTCATTGTCTCTAACCACAGCTTTATCATAAGCTCCCAAACCACTGGAAAAGAAAGCATATGAGCATGTTTTATTCTAAACATTCATTCTGTTCAATCTTTCAGGTGTCTGGTTTAGTTGTTTTTCTTACCCTTTTGGACACTGTAGATCCGGTCGGTTGCTAAGAAAGTCAGGCAGGAATCTGTTAAAATCTTCAACACTGGGTCGCAGAACCCCATTTCCGGGTGCACTCATACACTTCTTGGTACAATTGAGAGACGCTGTCAAAATAAGTTTATATTTAGTTATCTAAGAATGTTGCATGGAAAGACACGCACGCACGCACGCACGCACACACAATAAACGACAAGGCTATAAGTATAAACTGCTCAGTTATATAGAAACACTTACTCTCACTGGCAGGACAAAAATTATCTTTGTTTGGGCCTTTCGTATAGATACGACAACATTTGGTTCCAGGGTTCAGCCAATCAATATAGTCATCCACCCAGGAGGATGCTGGGATACCAATGTAAGATCTAGAGCAATCAGCAAGATTTTCGTTTTAATCAGCATCTTTATATATAGCGATTTGTTCATTGTAATTCATTGTAATACTTGGTATCTTGACAGAACCGTCTCACTGTGAACCTGTAAGATCGATAACACATCTGTAAGTTCAAGGTCTGATGTGATTGGCATAATGAGATAAAGAGAAGTGATGTATTATACCAGAACACCAAATATAGTGTATTGGTGCTCGCACATGCTTCTTGTATTTTCAGACTATAATTAAGGCCAATATTTATCAAATACATATACATTACACAAACAACTTTAGTTCTATTTGAATAATATATATTTTTCACTTATTTATTGTGGATTACATTTTATATAGTGCTTTTATATATACATTTATGTAGTGCTCACCGCTCAGGGTACTCAGTGGCGTATCGGATCTTCTGGGTGAAAGAGAACTGGTCACATCCCACACTGGAACACACTGCGTTTATGCCCTCCTCACTGGTGAAATTGAACCCTTTGGTCGTGATAAAATATGTGGGCACACCAACTTCAAAATACTTATAGAGGTATGCGAAGTAGTCCAGCATGTAGGAGTCCTGATAATATTTACACACAGAGGAAGAGAGAAAGTTAACACTGTAAGTAATTATTTAATAACTGTAAGGTTTTTTTAAATGCCATTTTGGCATATTTGGTAATTTCTGTTGGCAGGTTAGAAGAGTGTTAAGTATTTCTGTGCTTACAGATGGCATGGCCAGTTCCTGATCTAAGCCAACTTTTACATGGAACAACAGGAACACACAGGCAAAGAAAATCGCAATGAACACCACCATCTAAGAGAACAAGACATCATCATCATCATCATCATCATCATCATAATCAACTATTACTAATAGTTATATAAAAGCACATACAGGACAGAAAATCTCCAATTTACAGATATAATATCAACTCTTTTTTTAGAAAGAGATACAATTCTGTGAATGAGTGTTTCTTCAACAGTGGGCTCTTTTAGCCACATTTACTAGTTTTACATTGAATGCATATTTATTGAAATACAATGTCTTTCTTTGTTCTGTTGAAGTTATCTTTAAGAAGAAAAATCTTTAATACAATTATATAAAAAAAAAAGAATATATATATATATATATATATATATATAAATAACAACTTTTAATAGCTTTTAATATCTTTATTTACTGGCAGTATGGTTCGCTGTGTTGAAAAATATGTAAATATTAATAGGACAACTAAGCAACAGTTTAACACAAAGTTTAAGTTTTTAGGTTATTTTAGCTTTTAAAATGTATTTATTTATATCTTCACAATGGAATTTCATATTTTCAAACTAAAAGTCTTGAACAGGGACAAAGATAAATCCATTAAATATATTAATAAAAGACATTTGAAAAGCAGTAATTCGCTGTAACTGAATTTTCCAACTTTTCCAGGTTTCTCGTAAAAAGAAATCTTATCTTGAAATCTTTTAGTTAATAAAAATCCACCCTGGGACCTGTAGTGCCTGTAGTTGATGACAGACTTTAATACCATTGTTGGTGAAGGGGAACGTACCACTAAGACTCTGCTGACAGGGTTGAGCAGTGCAGGAGCGTAGTATTTTTCATTAATGGGAGCAGGATGCCCTGGTTGGGTTCGGACGGGTGCGGAGTTTTCAACAGTAACGCAGCAAGCTATCTCACAACGATTTGCATCTTGTCGCCGAGCGTCAAGTGAGAGCAGAGCCACAAAGGCAGTCATCTGCAGAATGAAGTCCATGAGCACAGCCAGTGCTGCGTATAGGGCAAAAGACTTCACTGCTGGCATAGTGCTCAAAGCACCTGCAAAGAGACAACGAGACCATGTTTATTTAAGCCGTATACGTTTCCTCACTAATCTGAACCTAGTGACTGCATTCTATGTGACTCATTCGGTACATTATTGCCTGTACTATACATGAATCATATCTCTCTTTAATTGGGATGGTGCAAATCTACTGCATCATGTTTTGCTGACATGCACCCGTGAGCAAAGGTCAGGCAATATAATTAATGTTCCCGGTTTCTATCCATAAATGTATTGAAATATTTTTTCCTCTTGTATTTGTGTTTTATAGGTTGAAGCAGAGTTTGAGATCAATAAGAGATTCTCACCCAGGAAGAAACAAATAGATTCAGACAAACTGCAAAGCAGCATGCTGGGAGCCACATTTCCAAGAACCCTCCCAATGTGTTCCTCCCTCGTCTCTCCTGGTCTGCGCATATCTCTCTGATAGAGAATAAACATGAAAAAGACAAAAAGAAAACATGTTTTATTAAATTATAGTCATAGTAGTGGAGACATAATGTAATCTTTAAGTTCTAAAATAGAATGTTATGGTAGATAGATATACACTACCATTCATTTAAAAGTTTGTGGTTGGTAAGATTTTTATAATACATTTTTAGTATACGGTATTACAGTAAAATATAGCGAATAAAACTTAGTTAGAACTGCAAAATAGCAAAATGATATTACAATTCAAAATAACTGTTTGTTCTTTGAATATATATATTTTGAAATGTTCCTGTGAAGCAAATCTGAATTTTCAGCATCATTACTCAGTCTTCAGTGTCACATGATCCTTCAGAAATAATTATAATATACTGATGAGCTGCTCAAGAAACATTTCTCATTATTATCAATGTTGAAAACAGCTGCTTAACTTTTTTTGTACAAATCACAAGGATACCCTTATTTAGGATTATTTAGGATTAATAACAGCAGTTATTTGAAATATATATTTTTGTCACTTTTGAGTAATTAAATTATTGTTCCTTGCTGAATAAAAGTATTCTCATTTCTATTTCTAACAAAATCAGTAGAACGGTAGCTAAGAAATGTGAATTATGAGTATCCAATGTAATTAAAGCTGACCCTAGAAGTGTCAAAAGATAATCAGCGAAAATGAAGAAAAATAAGTGAAGAAATAAACTCGACATACCTGATACTCCAGAACCAAAATGAAGATGTTATCAGCTCCCACAGCAAGCACAAGGAAAGGTACGACCTGCAGAATGACCAGTGAGGACGGAAACCCAATCCAGGCATAGAAACCCATCGAGGCCATGACAGAGCAGCCCACGACCAGAATACCACCCAGACCAACCAAGAACTTTGAATCTACCTAAGAAAGCAAGAATATGACCAGGTCAAACTAGGCCAGTTTATCTGTAATACTTCTGGAAAGGGTCTGATATGCTAGTGCACAGTACTCCATCTAAAAAATAAAAATAAAATCTAATAATAATAATAATCAATAGAAATAATTTATTTTACTTATCAGTACCTATAAAAGCGCCTTTCAAAGACACTTTTAAAAAGCTTTTATAATTATTATTAATGATGCTTTTATGACCTCATATCGTACATATTCCACATCTGTAAATATTCCATGTTATCTAGGTCTGGCAATATTTAAAAGCACCATTTTAAAAACATTAAAGATGATAAAAATGATTTAAAACGGTTAAAAATGGTCACTTTGTTTATGACATCAGAAGTATATTCATATTCGTGTTAAAAAATCAATTTTATAAATAAAAATATTGTTAACTATATAACTATTGTTATCTATTTTTAACTGTTAGTAGGCCTAGACTATTTTAATTGAAAATGTAATGATTCAAATGCTCATAACATCCTGGAGTTTCCATTAGGCCATTATTTTGAGAAAAGCGTCTTCCTTTACTCCCATTATCAGAAATGAGGAAATTCCCAGTGAGCCATTAATCACTCTGTAACACACTCACCAGGATACGCTTGAAGGATGAATATTCCCCAAGAGCCACGGCTATGTAGAGGAAGATGACAGCATAGCTTATCATGAATATGGGGATATCCCCTGCAGTTGTTCTGTTTATCTCATCCTCCAAGGACCTCTGCAGAGCACCAGACAGCTCGATTATGAGACTGTTAAACACTGACATTCTCTGATCATTACAGCATATGGTCAGCAGCATCTCACCTCAGCCATGTAGGCAAATGTGAAGTTTGTGTTTGGGTTTTTTTGATACTCCTGCACGATTTTAAGGAACCTACTTTCCCACTCTTGAACTACCTTAAATTTAACATCAGTTCGTGCATAATTGTTCAGGGAGAAGGTAAGGATCAGGGCCTCAGCAGTGGTGAATTCCTCATCTGTAAATATAATGGAAAGCCAATGTCAGCCCAGAAAATCTTAAAGATAATGGTGAGATGTTAGCCACCAGATTTGTGTCTTACTCTCATATCCTCCTACAGCCAGGAAGGGGAAGACAGGACCGCCATAGTCTGCCATACAACTCATGCCAAGAGCTGTGATGTCTTTAAATGATAATGGAGAGCTGTGGGCAAGCAGAATATAATTATGCTATGTGTGATATTGTTTTTATAAAGCAGTTAAAACAAGAATAACATGAATAACATAATTAAGCAACATTTCCACTAATAAAAACACTCGAGGGTGAGTAAATCACAGGCTTATTTTTCTTATACATTTTCATTTATTAATTTATTATTCATTCATAACTTCTACTAGCCAAAAAATTAATACAAATAAAACATAAATAAACCAACAGCATGAGGCTGTCTTCACTGGACGTGACGAAGCGACCATTGCAAATAATGTTGTGTCAGTACTAAAAGTAAAAAAAAATTGTCAGTACCAATTGACACAAAAAATAATATCTCAATATTTTCTGGGATTTTATCGATAAAGATAATTAGACGATATTTTGCTGAGTGTGTTATTGTGCTGATATCTTAAGGACTACCATGGACAGCTGACTCCTATAGGTTTTGATATTATTCATATTCTGTGTGGTGGTCAGTTCAGAGCAGGGATATAAATTAATATTTTCCAATAAGTTTAAATTGATTTGAACCTTTTATGGGCAATTTTACCTTTATAAAGCCATTTTCTTCTAAAAGTGTGTATCAACTTTTGAGTCAAATTCTTACATTTAATCAATAAATTATAACAATAATACATTTAGGCTGTTACAAAACAAATCAGTATCAAAGAAATTCATCTTTGCAAAAGTTTGTGGCATTTAGATGTATTTTCACATGTTAATGCAGCTTAGATGGACATGGAATGCTTTACCCTGCAGTTACAAATGCATAAATAAAGTTTTGATATTTTAAACATGAAAAGTTGAATACTGATATTTGAAATTATTTTAAAAATGAAAAGATACTTTAAATGTAAAATTAAACCCACCAGCATGTGGCAGTAATTCACTGTTAATAAATGAGTCATTGTGATTGAACCTAATCATTTAAACGGTTGATTCATTCAGGAACGACACTGTCACACAACACTGTCATGTTGCTCAGAGACGCAAAACTGTGCTGTGGCTGTGTTTAGAATGTTTTTTTGTTGGCGAAATGGAGCAAAAACAGGCAATATGGTGTCTAAAACGTAAGTCTCTTGATATTAACTTTTTGTTCATTGAACTGTTCAATATCAATATCACATTTTTAACCATGCTGATTCTTTAAGAAAAAATGGCACTCTTTGCTTGATATTGATTAACTATATGAATGGATAAAAATATATAATTTTTATGCCCCGTTATCTTGAATTATGTGATCATTCTTAATGCATATTAATAGACTCAATCATGCAGTGAAAGAACGCAATCTAAATGCGCACGCGCACTAGTTAGTCTAACCAGACTTCATCACTTAGTCGAGTATGAGTGCACTCTGTAGGTGTGTTTTGTTTTTGCAATATACTCGATAATGTCATGATGTCTCAGTCACAAGTTCAGTTTTTGCACTAAACCGGTGCAGATTTGGCTTGCATGAACTTCCCCAAGAAATTAATGAGTGAACATAACTTATAAAAAGTAACCCACCAAGTTGGCTAGTGATTTGACGATGTACCCGCCACATCTGCCACTTTTGGTGGGTTGGCAGGTGTTAATTTCAAACCCTGGAACTAACCCTTTAAGCCAGTTCTTATTTTGTTCCTCAATGAATCATGTTTTTTTAATGGCTCACTCATAAGGAGTCACTTGATGCCACCTTCTGGCTTAACAATGTAACCTACAGCCTGTGTGCTTGAAAAATCCCACAGGCGCTATAGTGATATCCCACAGTGATATAAAAAAGTCTCAGTGCTTGGAATTTGTTCAATGGAACCTCAAACAGCTGAAAATATCTCTGTGCAGTCTTGGTAATGTGACAACTCCAGATATCTGACTTACTTTACGCAGTAGATGAAATGGTCCCTCCAGTCCACCTCCTTCGTCACGCCAAGCTCTGTCATGTTTGCTTTGGCGTTCAGGTTGTCGATGCTATTTTGGAAAAACTGCGGTAGACTGTTGACAGCACAGTCTGTTAACGAGGCATTGTCTGGATTGAGTGGCGCATAGCAAACATCTTTAAGACTTGCACTGCTGTTTAGTTCATCTGACCAGAATTCAATTGCCTGGATTTTCTGCTGAAACTCCAACAGCTCTATGATCAAATCTATGAGAAAGAAACGTACACAGTATATTTTAATATGACTCAAGAACAGAAAATTATTAAAATAGAAGTATTTCTACATAAAAACAAAACAAAATGATTAGGACTGCATGTAGTTCTCAAAGTGTGGTACGCGTACCACTAGTGGTACGTGAGATTCCTCTAGTGGTACGCAGAGGAATCTCAGAATTAAATATAAATCAGGCCGCGTGTCCACCAAAGCGATTTTTTTTTATTGTTTTAAATGGGAGCGTCTTTTTCATGCTGAGCACTCGGGCGTTTTTTTCTTGGCACCGAGAATTTAAGAATGTTAGTACTCATCACTGACACTTTTCACTGTCACTGTCAGCTAGCCAATCACAGTGGAGGAGGCGCGACTAATACCGTCACACCCTGCTTGTACTACGACTGAAAAGCAATGGAGAAGTTAATATTGCTTGTCTCTGAGTATTTATGTCTTTACCAGATGGAATTGCCGCATTACAATAATATTGTTATGAAAAATAATGCTTGGAGAAACATTTCATTCGCTATGCGTCTGCCATATTACTTCAGCCATTCCATATCATAGCAACCGCAGCGTCTCGAAAATACGCTGCCCTCTCAAGCGCTCACACCTGGGTGTTTTCAGCTGGCTTTGGTGGACACGTGGCCTGATTGTTGTTACTTGCAGCTACATATACAGCCTGTGTGTTTTTTTTTATCAAGTACTTTTTTATTTAAAAGTGAAATAAAAACTGTACTGTGCTTAAAGATTAAATGAAAATGTATTGTAGCTGCTTAAAGTTAAATAAAAACTAAGTTACTGTACTTAAATGTTAAGTAAGTGTAACAGATGTGTATGCCAGTAAGGGCGGTGTGTAAACCTCACTCTCCTGACCTCAAAAAGAGGTGCTCTAGCGTCAGTATAGCCTTTGGCGTTCCTTGTTAGAGCGCCCGCCTCCCGCGCCGGAATCCCGGGTTCGAGACCTGCTAAGTGTGATGGTGTGGACCCGGGGAGGTTCCATAAGTATGTTACATTTTCATTTAATCTTTATTTAAGTACAGTTTTTTTAACATTTAAGTACAGTACAGTTTTTATTTCACTTTTAGGTACAATACATTTTAATTTAATAATTAAGTTGTTTATTTACGTGGAAGTAAGCACGGTGCAGTGTTCATGTTCAAACTGTGTATTTACTATAGTTTAAGAGGCTGACAATAATAAATATCCTTTTAAGGATTAAAACTGACTCGTTTTTTTATTTATTTTTACTGTGTATGGTGCTACTGAAAGTGACGCGACATACTCGGAATTTGTGCTCTGCATTTAACCCATCCAAAGTGCACACACACACACTCACACTCACACACACACACACACACACACACACACACACACACACACACACACACACACACACACACACACACACACACGGAGCAGTGGGCAGCCATTTATAATGCATTTTAATGTTGGTCATAATGGTGGTACTTGGAAAGCCAAATATTTTCTGAGGTGGTACTTGGAGTAAAAGTTTGAGAACCACTGGCCTATGACAAAAGCAGACATGTCATTATATTGCAACTGCATGTCACATTCTTTATTTAAACTAACCTACACATCCAAATTTCACCATGATTCTCTTGGCATCAGTTCGCATTGTGGATCAAATATATACGGAAAGCTATGATATACTAAAGCTTTGAGACACTGCTTAAAGAAGCTTTGAAACATGTATGAATCGGAGCTCGAATCAAACTCACCAAGTCACGTGATTTCAACGAACAAACCAACGGCTCTTTGTTACTTTTGGAAATTTGGAATACTTTTTTTTAACCGATCTCGAATTGTTTTTCTAATTTAAGCTACATTTTAATGTCAAAAACATGCATATACTAAAAGAAGAGTAATATTTAAGCCCTCTCAAAAACATAAACAAAACAAGAAGATCAATCTAATGAAAGAACATAGCCTAACGTTAAGTTACACTTCTAATAAAAAGACAGAACTAAGCTCTTTCTCTAAAATGTGGGTCTTTTTCGATATTCTGTTTTTCTTAGTTGAACATAGCTAAGAAAATATCTGTTACTACTTCTGTTACTACACATTTTGAGAGTAAACCCAAATAGTATGCTTTCGACACTTTTCATGATAAATTAATCTTGAGGTAATGTCACCTTTAGATATGATGCCGCTGAAGTTCTGCTTGCCAAAGAGTAAGGAGTCATAGAGGTGACTGGGCCGGTCTGGAGCGATCAGGATCAGCTGATTGGTGCGGTAAAATGGATCAAAATGTTTATCATGGAAGGCCTTCTCACGCATGGCACGACTTTCGGGTGCTGACCAAAGCTGGACAGGATCTGTGGTGAGTTCTATGTCTTTTATTCCCACTGCAAATACCAGCACAACCACAAAGCAGACTGGGAGTACTATCAGAGGATATCGCGCCATTATGGTTCCCCAGGTCTGGAAAAGAGACCCCAGGAACTCCTGAGTGGCAAGACTAGCTTTATCAGAGCATGTAACATCTTTAGGACTGATTTTATGTTCAATCTCATTTTCATTTTGGTCCTTAGTGCTCTTGCTCTTTCGAGTGCCCTTTGACTTTCGAAAGTGGGTAATGCACTTTAAAACTACATAACACATAATAAGCAAAAAGACACAGGAGAAGACTATGATGCTGATGACAAGGACTCCATCTAGTTGACCAATCATGAATGGTTTTGGTAAAGGTGGTGGCTGGGGTACAGCTGGACAGGATTGCACGCAGTCCTGACAGGAACAGGCCTGACCTCCTGTCTGTGACGTCTCGTTACAATTCAACGCTCTACCTGCAAACAGAACCGCTCCAGGTGGGAGTCCAGCGGTCTGACTGTCTGACAAGAGCTTGAAGTTAATATCCAGAGGAGCCAGTCCGTTGCTTGAGTCTCCCTGGAAATCTAACCAGCGTTGCGGTGTACACAGTGTCGAACCATAGCGGCCGCACATCGTGGCGATGGCGTAGCCTCCGGTGGCTGGGATTCTGACATTTTTGCAGGACATAAACGATGCATCTGAGAAGTTTGTGGATATGTAAGCCTCATAACCCACCACAGCTTCCTTGACACCGCCAGGGGGGTCCGTTTGGTTGATGTTTGCGGTTTTGGTAATCTTTAAAATCTGACTTTGGTTGGGGCTGCAGGTGGTGGCGCAGTGGATATGCGCAAAGTTGTCAGCGCAGGACGGGCAGCGGATCAGCACAGCTTTGGACAGCATCAGGCTGCTCTGTAGAGCTTTAAGCTGGTTGAGAGCAGCCCAATGTTTCACCCTCACCATGGGCAAACATTGGGCACACGGATTTAAAAAGTTCATAGTGATATCCTGTCACATTCACAGCTTTTCTGTAGTCTTTACAGGGTACCCTAGCGGGGATAAGAGACCCCCCCACTGCAGGGTTTAGGCCACAGTCCTCATAGAATGCGCAGTAGCCTGGTTCATGTTGAGCACGTGTGAGAACCTTGAATAAACAGAGATCCAACATACATAAAGAAGTTTAGGTAATCCTTACAGTATCTTATAAATCTCTAGTAATGAATCTTTAGCACATATCAGAACTCAATAATAACATTTCTTCTGAATTCAAATTGTTCATATACTGCATTTGTATATTATTATTTTTTCTTAAAAAATGAAAGTGAGATGTTTTCTTTATAATTTGCAACAATAATTTATCAGATTGAAAATATATAACTAAGATTAGCCAAATAACTTATTTTTTACATTTACTATTCATAATAATGTATCCTTAATATACAAATGAAATAAATGTAGTTAAATTATTAAAAAATGTAATTTATTTTTACAGCCCCACACTTTTTAACCAATGAATTGACATTATGTTTAAAGATGTTATTAATTTGCATTACTTTTCCAAGGTTGTAATATTGTAATATACTCCATAACTGTGGAGGCATTATAAAAGCTTAATGTGCTTAAAAGCTTAATATGATCGCAGTTTTAGCCCAAACAGGATATTTTCTTAGACGCATGATACTTTTTTGTCTGTTCTGCCTAACTCACTGCTTCTGCCTGATGTTCTACAGTAAGAAAAGTGGATGTGATCAAATTAGGTGATATTTGCTTCACATTCACAAATTTAGATAAATCTAAGGTGATTAACAAAAATGGTGAACTAATAAACACAAATAAAATGAGATAAGCAAATATACAATTAGAAATCTATGTTATGCTACAATTAAGGCCAGCAAGTGTTTAATAAAGCTAGAGATTGTGAAGTATAGATTTATATCAATAGAAAACTGATTTTAACCACAGTTTAACATTGGCAAAGACCATAGACATAAAAGTTCTCACATCTTCCCTTTTTATATATTTACAGAAAACAGTCTGCAATTTGTCGAACATCCATACATATTTCAATATATCATTATTAAGTTATTTACATATAATTGTGGATCAATTTTCAAAGAAACAAGTATCACTCCGACTCAAGTTATTGATCCATTGATCCATATCCCACAAATAAAGCATAGAGTATAACTACACAGTCACAGCCAAAACCCTTCACATTGTAATTTCAACATATTAAACAGACCTACCATGCAAGCAGCAAGTGTAAATAATAAAATGGACCAAGTCCAGCTCTTTCTTTGGAAATGCATTTCTTTTGTTGTCTTGCACTTGTGTGCGTATGGAGTGTTAGTTCCAGCGAGAGAATGTAAGGAGTTTCTGCTTGCAGAGAGATCTCTGCTTGACCTCTGCCTGTGCTGGTATACTGTAGAGAAAGACAGGTGGAAATGAAAGACATAACCATTGGATAAACATAAGTGATACTGATGATGATTAGAGTCTTATCTGGCCTGATGTTTCCTCAGCCAACCAGAATGGATAAAAGCCAGTCCAGCACACTGATCATTAACTAGATGGGCAGACTAAACCAAAGGTATGTTACAGACGCTATGGAACTTCGAAGGAACAAAACACACCTACCAAAACCTGATAACCCCCTGATGACTCTCATTAATAAAATATGCAGTAAACTATGTTCTGAACGAATGCAAAACAGTTTTCTTTTTTCAGTGGTGTGGTTCATATTCATACACAATATATAACATTATACAGTCAATATTTTTATAGGTAATAGTTATTTGGTCTGTGTTCTATTTTTGCTTGTTCTTGCGTTGTAAAAAACTAAAAAATCAGCTAAAGTGCTGTTTTTCTTTTCTTCCAGTGCAGAGTAGACACCTAACCATTTATTGATGTCGATTGAAATGCGTTCAGTCAAGACCGCTAGAGGAGCTTTCATTTGTGCTGAAAAACAATCCAGACAGGTAAGATTTATGACACTAGACTGAAGAAGCATGTAGGTCTTGTTTGGCCATACATTTGTAATGTTTTTGAAAGAAATCTAAACCTAAAGGCTGCATTTGTTTGGTCGAAAATACAGTAAAAACAGCAATAATGTGAACAAATTATTAAAATTTAACATAATTGTGTTCTATTTGAATATATTTTATTCCTGTGATGCAAAGCTGAATGTTCAGCATCATTACTCCAGTCTTCAGTGTCACATGATCCTTCAGAAATCATTCTAATATGCTATTGAAGAAACATTTCTTCTTATTATGAACAATTTAAACCATTGTGCCACTTAATATATTTGTGGAAACCATTATGCTTTTTTATGGATTCGCTGATGAACTGAAAGTTCAAAAGAACAGCATTTATTTGAAATGGAAATATGTTTTAACATTATAAATATCTTTACTTTTGATCAATTTAATGCATCTCTGATAAACTAAATTATGAATTACTTTAAAGAATAGTAATAATAATACTCAATTATGAATTAAAGTATGACTTAAAAATATTTCACAAACCAACAAATGACAATAACAACGAGAGAAAACAGAAATAGGCTTGGAAGGCTCTAAAACTAGAAGGCTTTAGAGGAACAGAGACTATTATTAACACTACATGCAGCAGTTCACCACAATGTGTAGCATATGAAATGTACTGCAGGTGTTTGTTTCAGAAATCTACAGAATCTGTGTTGTTTATTGTAATCTGTCATTTTTGGGTCATGGCCAAGTAAAAGAGATTTTCTGTTGTGAATTATTATTTTTTATTTTCTAAAACAATATAATGTCTTTCTAACACCAGATAGGACAAAGGTTTACATAATTGTCCTTCAGGATTGTCAGGTAAATCAGATAAGGTTCAGATTGTTGATAAGATTAAACATGCAACTTGATACAACAGTTTTATTCAAATAATTTGATGCCGATGTCTGTATATAATGTTTGAATATAATTTGAGACATTTTTGGATTCTGCATATTAGATTAGTAGAGTAATATTAAAGGGATAGTTCCCCAAAAAATGGAAATTCTGTCATTAATTACTCACCCTCCTGTCGTTCCAAACCTTTAAGACCCGTTCATCTTTGGAACACAAATTAAGATGATGAAATCCGAGATACAAGAATACTTTTTGTGCAAATATAAATGATAATGAAAACAAAAATAATGACTTTAGTCAATAATTTCTTCTCTTCCACGTCAGTGTGCATTCACGACAGTACCACAATGCAAAGACTGACATTGAAGAGAAGAAATTGTTGAATAAAGTTATTTTTGTTTTCTTTCCACACAAAAAAAGTATTTTTGTAGCTTGAGAAAATACCACTGATGTCACATGGACTATTTTAACAATGTCCTTATACCTTTCTGGGTCTTGAATGGGTAGTTCCATTGCTGTCTATGGAGGGTCAGAAAGCTCTCGGATTTCATCAAAAATATCTTAATTTGCGTTCCGAAGATGAACGGGGATCTGAGAGGCTTGGAACGACATGATGGTGAGTAATTAATGACATAGTTTTTCATTTAGGGGGAGCTATAATAATGGATCATACCATCTCTATTGCTTACAAAGTTTAGACAATCAGAAGATAAAATAGTAACATTACTATTTTTTTAAATAATGCATTCATTACATGTTATAATTACAGTATTGTTGTTATGTAAGCTAATTAGCACAATGGGACAAAGCTTAAGAAACAGGTTTATGTAACTGATGAGATCTACCTTTTACCCTTTTCCCTTTGTAATAATAATACAAATAAAAACGTTATACACCTTTTAAAAAACTTAAATAGTTTAGTAGACAATGCTATCATGCTTGTCTTTTGGCTCTTAACTTACTTAACGCCCAGACATTCTTCACTGTTTAAACATCCACAATTGCACACAATGTAAAATGCGGACAAATGGTTCATCTGACCAATAACTAGGCGATTACGACAATATTTGGTTTGTGTATTGAATTCTTCAAGCATTTTTAAAGTGAAATTTGGAATGTTGCAGGAAAGGATGTGCAATTATGCATAATCAAAACAAATGAATAATACAAGATGTTTTAGGTATTGTTGAATCTGGCGTAGGATATGGAGGATATGATATGTCCTACAGGATGTAGGATATAGAAAGAGTGAAGAGCTTGGAGACAGAAATAATTGCGTATTATGAGACGAGAGACTATGGTGAATGTGAATATAGACTGGATCCATGAAAAGTATGCGCAGCTACATTTTAATACAACTGTGCTCAACTAAAAGAGCATTCAACAATCACAAAAATGTCAGTTTTTGCTCCCCAAAACACTTCCTTGAATTAGAGCATAGCCAGACTTGTGGCTTTCACTCCATTGTGTTTATAGGCTGATTAGTCATAACCACATAGATTGTTTTTATATGAAATATTTAAAGTATTTAAAAAGCATGCCATCGTTTTTGAGCTTCTGATTTGTAGTAGTTTGTGTAACTCTGCATGATTCTCAATGGGCTGAGTTATCATGCAATTTACTTATCCTAAACTTTTACCAAAGATTATTTATTAGTTATTAAATCTGCATTATATAGAAACTATATGAATGAGAATGACAGAATGGAATAGAAAGACTTGTTTTGTTTTTAATGGCGAGATGGATTTCAACATGAGAACAATCACACTTTTAATTTGTATGTCTTCTATTTTTTTTCAAAGCATTTCATTTATTTTTTAATTGTGTTGCTATAAAACAAATGGTACCTCTTATTTTGAATATTTTGAAAGAATAGAACATTTATGCTTTTATTTACCCATATTTCTTATGAAAAACTCAAACTTACTAAAAACGTACATTGCATTTTATCTTCATGAATCGTGTCTCTTCGTGACTGTAAAACATGTAACCCTATATAGTTGTGAATGATTACCTGCCCTGTCCTTGAGAATCCAATTAATTAAGATTAGTGTTATCAGTGTGTGCAATGTGACTGATATTACAGATACTCAGGACACAGTGCCCGTTGCCACAGGAACAGGAAACATAAGCTGATCCATGATCCTTATGAAAGTCTCTTATGATAGGGTTATGTTTTTTTTACATAGCTTGGTGTATAAATCCATGTACTAATTACACTTGTATGTCAACTGATTATAAAGAAGTACATCAGGTACCAAAAAAGGGCCACTTTCCACTTCCTGTAATTCAAACCACCAGCATTTTCATGTACATATTGCAACTATTAAAATACTTAATTATGTCATGTATTTGATATACACGTTGATGTTAGTTTGTTTGATTAAGCAGTACAAAAGTTGGAAAAATATTACTTGAAAGGAATTCATCTTTCAAATGCTGAGTAATAAAAGGGATTTTCCTAGCAAAAAAAAGTGTTTGAGAAAGTAAAAGTGAATTATTTTCATATTTCAGGGGTTTTCCAGTTGTGCTGCTCTCTGGTTTTTACCTTTCATGCGTGAGCGTCCCTTTAACAGTTATTTGAATCTTCAAAAGCGTGATGCGTCGTGCCATCAGAGAGCAGAGTTCTTCAGCAAACAGCTGTCTGGACAATAACTTTATTATTTTAGGTGTGGTGTTACAAAGATTATGGTTTCTGGGAGGGCGTGTGAGAATGTGTTTTCTTTAGTGTCTCACTTTGTTTTTGTGTCTCATGTCTTATATCACGTATATCACTGTAAACTCTGTAAAAAACTGTAAAAAACAACCAACATTCTTACATAAAACATATATTCTACGAAGTGGTAATTTCACATGACTTTGTATGATATGAATCATACAAAAAATGTATGTTTTTTTAGAAAACCAGTAGCCTAAGCAGGAAGGTCCTCCTCCAAAACAGATATTTCAGGTTGTATGAATGAGAACACACAAATTCATCCGAATTAGCAAACGTCACCAAAATGTAACATTGTTACCCTGTTGAAAACAAATACACTAAAAGTATTTGAAATACATTTGCATTACACATTTATGTACTTAACAGAAATACACTGCAATTGTACTTTTAGTATACTAAACTGGCATACTTAAAGTCTGCTCAATTATGTAATTAATGCACTTTAATTGTGTGAAAGTAGTTCTGAAGTCTAACTAAAGATATACTAAAGTGGAACTATTGCAAGTATAATTCAGGTAAATCAATCTTATCCAAAGATCATTCAATCCTCATCAACAGTGATATTGAACAAATTTTAGGCTTAATATTAAGAAATGTTCATTGTTCACAGTAGTGCTCCGAAAACAGTTTAATTATGATTTTTATATCAGTAAGTCTCAAACGATATGTCACTAAATATGTTAATAGATTTAAACTATACTTAGTCAGAAATGAATGTATTTTAGAAATATTTCGTTTAGGTATGAACTGCCATGAGATTGTGTTTTTAAAACCATAAGAAATTATGTCAAAAACAATGTTCTATTCTTCTAACCTGAAACCCATTTAATAATAGTTCTTTCCATACTTTAACTTCAAACAATTACTCAAAACAGGTATTGTAAGCAATAATGATAATGAATTGAAATGTTAAAAAGCAAAATTCCATGCTAATTCTTTCTTCTAAAGTGAGTGTCTGGATGCAGATTTTCACTGTACAATATGTGCACTGTAATATTTTACACACTTATGGATAAGCACACATGTAGACACATAGATAAGGGTACATAAATGAACTTTTCAATGTATAGTTTCTGTATGGAGGTACAATATATGTTGAACTTTATCCAGGATGTTCTGGCAAGCGATAAACTATCAGGTAACTACATATTTATCCTGCTCATAATCTTTTATCCTTTTGTAAATGTTATCTTTTTGATGTCCAAATACCTATAATTTGCTAAAAGTGGATTACAGTAATGTTTTGAAAATGTTGCATTTCTGCATTTTGTACCAGTGGGTGGCAATATTACATAGATTTTGTCTGATTTCGAAAAAAAAATATTTGGATTATGCTGTGTGTGCATGTGTGAGCGTAGACAGTAAGGTCAAAAGTCTAAGTCCACTACTAACAATGCTTTTATTTTTTAAAACCTGTTGATCATGTTCTCCAGCTTGACTGGAGATGAACATCTTGAGCGTGGGTGAATGAAGAACTTTGACTGTGGAGTCGCAAATGTACTTATTTGATTAGTGACTTACTATTTGTAAACATGTATTAATCATAATCATAACTTTTCATAACTAATCTTTGTTTTTCATCCTAAAACTTTAAGGTTATATCAAGGTTTGAATTAGATTTTAAGTCTTAGATTTTCAGTGTGCACATGCTTGTATTAGCTCATCTTTGTGCATAATTAAGAGTAATTTGATGTTTTTTTTGAGGACATGGAAACTTCAAAACTTTCCGATGTCCTCATGTGCATATGTTCATTGTCATCACACCTACGTAATCATTACACCTCGCAAAAGGATATTGCAGTTGTCACCTACATCAGGCCTGTGCCGAGGTGGGACAGACCGCCGCTGTCATGGTTAACCACTGAGTGGGCTAAGTTTAATGTGATGATGTACTTTGACAGCAAGATTCTGATCTAGAGGAAGTAACATTGCCTCGACCTCCTTGTCTGCATTCAGAGCAGCATTTGAAACAACATTTTGTCTTGAAACATTCGTTTAAAGGAATAAATTTACATTTACAAAAATTCACATTTGCTGAACATTTACTCACCCTCAAGCCATAAGATGAGTTTGTTTCTTCATCAGAACAGAATTGGAAAAATGTTGCATTACATCACTTGCTCACCAATGGACCTTCTGCGGTGAATGGGTGCCGTCAGAATGAGAGTCCAAAAAGCTGATAAAAACATCACAATAATCCACATAACTAGGGATGCACTGAAATGAAAATTCTTGGCCGAAGCTGAACAAAATGAAACACTGGGCCGAAGGCCGAATACTGAACACGGTTTTTCCTCCCACCTAGTTTAACTTTTTTTTTACATTTGCATAAAATAAATGGCCAAAATGTGCTTTTTAATGTTTTTCCTGCTTTCAAATAAAAAATGAATTTGAAAACAACAGTTTTTAAATATTTACTTAACACTGAACATTTTGTAACATTCTAGCAGACGCTGTACCAACAAAGCACAATTTAACTTACAATTAATAAATGAGTAAAATAATATTTTTTGGCCATTTTTGAGACCCCAATCTTGAATCAGACATGCATTTTTTACTGTACAAATAAATGCAGCCTTGTTGAGCAGAATATATATTTTTTAAACATTAGATAGGCTATATTAATATTATATTATATACTAATACTATACAGATATACCGTATACAAATATAGATCCCAATTTGACTACTATGTGTGAAAATAATAAATATATTAATATAGCTGTTGTGGGGTAATTATTAATTTCATTGTTATTGTCTTACTTTTTAATTTTATTCTACAGAACAACAGTAAAATTACATTGTAATGTTAGTAACTAATATTTATGAATGTTGATGGAGTTGTTGCTTTTTCTCAGCTTTTATTTTGAGATGGTCCTCACTGCAGAACACAAGATCCAGGGGGTGTGGTTGGATCTAGATCCAACTCCTCTCACCTTACATAGACCTAAACCTACCCTCTCCACCCCCTGATCCCTCAACCCACCCATCTCCACCCTTAAACCTACCCGTCTCCACCCCCTGATCCCTCAACCCACCCATCTCCACCCTTAAACCTACCTGTCTCCACCCCCTGATCCTTCAACCCACCCATCTCCACCCTTAAACCTACCTGTCTCCACCCCCTGATCCTTCAACCCACGCATCTCCACCCTTAAACCTACCCGTCTCCACCCCCTGATCCCTCAACCCACCCATCTCCACCCTTAAACCTACCTGTCTACACCCCCTGATCCCTCAACCCACCCATCTCCACCCTTAAACCTACCCATCTCCACCCCTGATCCTCAACCCACCCATCTCCACCCTTAAACCTACCTGTCTCCACCCCTGATCCCTCAACCCACCCATCTCCACCCTTAAACCTACCGTCTCCACCCCTGATCCCTCAACCCACCCATCTCCACCCTTAAACCTACCCGTCTCCACCCCCTGATCCCTCAACCCACCCATCTCCACCCTTAAACCTACCCGTCTCCACCCCCTGATCCCTCAACCCACCCATCTCCACCCTTAAACCTACCTGTTTCCACCCCCTGATCCCTCAACCCACCCATCATGGGATATGATTAATATAGTGGAGAAAGGAAAAAGAATCCTTCAGAAACACTTGGAGATTTTCGCTGCCCAAGGTATGGTATATATTATATCAATAATGTTTAAAAACATCCAAGTCTCTCTAATTATCTTTTTCTGTATTATCTTTTTTATGATTATTCTTTTAAAAGTCATCAAAGATTGACTTTTTATATTTTAAAGTCCACAACTTACTGTCTCTCCTAAATGGATTTTGCATTGCTTTGCAGCTGGCTTTTGATTCTGGGTTCATGTCCCAGTGTAAGGTCCTGTTTGCAGTGTGACCTGGTGGTTCGTTATGTGCATGAAGACTTCCTGTCCACAGTTGAAGGAATCACTGTCCGTGATCAGATCGAACTGAAGCAAATCATTGAGCATGCTTACGTCAGCTTTTGGGAAACCAGTAGACGGTTTCATGGTGTCATAGGTACTGCTGTTAAATAATCAGGAGTAGCTTGGAGATACTGCCATTCATATCTGTAACATGTTTTAAGATGTAGTAGAAATTTGCTGTTTAGATTAGCACATTTTCTCAACAATTACCGATAAATAATATTGCCTTTGCTGAATAGTAGTTCCCCTCCGGGAACATCGAGCTGCGTCGAGACGCTAGGGGAACGCCATCAGCGTTGTCCAGCTCTGAATCATATGTGTAATCAGTCAAAATTGATGGCCAGACGTCAGGTGCGGTGACGTCACGACCAGGATGCTTAAAAGCACGTGATGTGCAGCCGGCGCCAGCTTTTTTGTCATTCAGCAAAGCTCTCTGTGTGTGTCAGTCGAATGTGTTCTGTGAGTCTGTTACTATCAGATAGGAAATAAGAAAGTTTATTCTTAAAAAGATAGGCAAAGAAAGACTAGAAGCAGACATATCAAAGGCCAATGAGGGCGAAAGTAGATCACGTTACAGACTGTGTGTTCCTCTCTGACTGGAGGCGAAAACTCTCTTTGAGGAGGGAGTTTTTCACCTGCGTCCTCGCAGCACCTGCCACGCTGCCGCTGAGGCGGAGCAGTGGCTGTGCTCGCAGATGATTAGATGGGAAGATTAAGACGGGTGATCCCCTATCTTCTTTTCCCATCAGATCCAGCGTCCGCTGTAATACACACAGTTTTTGCGATGATCTGGCTGGAGGCGAAAACTCTCTTTGAGGAGGGAGTTTTCACCTGCGCTCCTCGCAGCACCTGCCACGCTGCCGCTGAGGCGGAGCAGTGGCTGTGCTCGCAGATGGATTAGATGGGAGATTAAGACGGGTGATCCCCTATCTTCTTTTCCCATCAGATCCAGCGTCCGTGAATCTCGCGCTCCCGCTGCTGCTGAGGCACCGCGGCGAGTGAGATCACGGGATCGCACATAGATCTGGCGGACGGGTTGGAGACGGGTTCGCCTTATTTCCACCTGTATTCCCCAGGTCTAGCGCTCTCCGGGCGGAAGCCTAAGCTGTAGTTCTTCCCCTTGAGTGAGAGTGCGCTAATCTGCAGCAGTTTCTCTCCAAGAAGATTTATTTGTTTTGTTCCGGCTCGCGCGTTGCCGAGGCAACGCGCATTATGGTGATTCTCGGTTCATTTATGCACTTCAGACCGTGTTTACTTGTCTGGGTGTTTGACTGCATTTAATTTTGAATAATTAACTATGCATTTTATCCGACTATGAAAGTTAGATATATATTTATACATATATATATATATATATATATATATATATATATATATATGTAGAGAAATATATACAATTATATATATATGACATACAAGAGCCTCTTGGGAGGCTTCTCAAGTGAGAGCACAATGTTTACCTCTCTTCCTCCAAGGAGGTTGAGGTGGTCAGCTTGGGCTGCTGGGCGGAGCAGCCCTAATTGTGTTCCAGCTCCTATTCGGGGAATGTCACTTCTCGTACTCGCCAGAATCGGAGTCAGAGTGACGCGCCCGGGCCGAAGACGGATCTGCGGATCGATAGTCTTCGGCCAGAACGCCCTGATGCAGGGCCTTGAGGGCCGGCCCCTCTGGGGAAGAGCGGTGTACACCGCATTACACAGTGCCCGTCTCTCCTCAGTGCCCTCAGGAGATCAGTCTGCTAACCCTGCCAGTGTTCCAGGGCGCAGCGGTCTCCAGCGAGCGTTTCTCTCAGTCTCTTCCGCCCAGAAATGTAGCGGAGCTGGGAGGCTCGCCACCCCTTCGGGGGTCTCTAGAGCAGCTAGATCGGCCGTCCCCTGCCGGTCCTCCGTTCCAGGGCACCGAGCTAGCCGCTCTAAGTACACCAGAGGCCAGTCTCAAGAGACTGGTTCCCTTAGTAAGTCACCTGGCGGTGTGGGAGCCCTTGCCAAGCGTGTCTTATTGGGGTCTGCCTGAGCAGACTCTGGTTCCTAGTCTTCCTTAGAGATGACGTAGGTCTGAGGACCGTCATTTCCAATAGGAGGCTTCTGAGGCAGTCCTGATGCCAAAGCCCAGGACTGGTGAGGGCAGGCCCCTCTGGGGAAGAGCGGTGTACACCGTGACACACGGTGCCCGTCTCTCCTCAGTGCCCTCAGGAGATCAGTCTGCTAACCCTGCCAGTGTTCCAGGGCGCAGCGGTCTCCAGCGAGCGCTTTCTCAGTCTCTTCCGCCCAGAAATGTAGCGGAGCTGGGAGGCTCGCCACCTTCGGGGTCTCTAGCAGCTAGATCGGCCGGCCGTCCCCTGCCGGCCTCCGTTCCAGGCACCGAGCTAGCCGCTCTAAGTACACCAGAGGCCAGTCTCGAGACTGGTTCCCTTAGTAGGCCACCCGGCGGTTTGGGAGCCCTGCCAAGCGTGTCTCATTGGGATCTGCCTGAGCAGACTCTGGTTCCTAGTCTGAGGCCTTAGAGATGACGTGGGTCTGAGGACCGTCATTTCCATTAGAAGGCTTCTGAGGCAGTCCTGATGCCAAGGCCCAGGACTGGTGAGGGCAGCCCTCTGGGGAAGAGCGGTGTACACCGCATTACACGGTGCCCGTCTCTCCTCAGTGCCCTCAGGAGATCAGTCTGCTAACCCTGCCAGTGGCCAGGGCGCAGCGGTCTCCAGCGGCGTTTCTCTCAGTCTCTTCCGCCCAGAAATGTAGCGGAGCTGGGAAGCTCGCCACCCCTTCGGGGTCTCTAGAGCAGCAGCTAGATCGGCCGTCCCCTGCCGGTCCTCCGCTCCAGGGCACCGAGCTAGCCGCTCTAAGTACACGGGTCTGAGGACCGTCGTTCCTTAGGAGACTTCTAAGGCCGTCCTGATGCTACATTCCAGGACTTATGAGGGCAGGCCCCTGGGAAGAGCGGTTTACACCGCATTACACGGTGCCCGTCTCTCCTCAGTGCCCTCAGGAGATCAGTCTGCTAACCCTGCCGTGTTCCAGGGCGCAGCGGTCTCCAGCGAGCGCTCTCAGTCTCTTCCGCCCAGAAATGTAGCGGAGCTGGGAGGCTCGCCACCCCGGGGTCTCTAGAGCAGCTAGATCGGCCGTCCCCTGCCGGTCCTCCGTTCCAGGGCACCGAGCTAGCCGCTCTAAGTACACCAGAGGCCAGTCTCAAGAGACTGGTTTCCTTAGTAAGTCATCTGGCGGTGTGGGAGCCCTTGCCAAGCGTGTCTTATTGGGTCCTGCCTGAGCAGACTCTGGTTCCTTAGTCTTCCTAGAGATGACGCGGGTCTGAGGACCGTCGTTTCCAATAGGAGACTTCTAAGGCAGTCCTGATGCTACATCCCAGGACTTATGAGGGCAGGCCCTCTGGGAAGAGCGGTTTACACCGCATTACACGGTGCCCGTCTCTCCTCAGTGCCCTCAGGAGATCAGTCTGCTAACCCTGCCGTGTTCCAGGGCGCAGCGGTCTCCAGCGAGCATTTCTCTCAGTCTCTTCCGCCCAGAAATGTAGCGGAGCTGGGAGGCTCGCCACCCCTTGAGGTCTCTAGAGCAGCTAGATCGGCTGTCCCCTGCCGGTCCTCCGTTCAGGGCACCGAGCTAGCCGCTCTAAGTACACCAGAGACCAGTCTCGAGACTGGTTCCCTTAGTAGACTATTCGGCAGCGTGGAACTGCTGCCAAATGTGTCTCGATGGGTCACGCACACTGTAGAACAAGGCTATGTGGCGCTCTGCCGCAGCCTTTCTACTGGGCGAGCAGGCTCTGGTAATGGAACAAGAAGTGGGCACTCTCCTGAGGGAGGAGACCATCGAGGTGGTCCCTGCTCTAGACAAAGAGTCCAGGTTCTACAGCCGCTTCATTGTTCCAGGGAAAGGGGGTTGCGTCGCCTTAGATCTAAGCTAACTGAACCGCTCAGTCACACGACTGAAGTTCAGAAAGTTTCTTCGAAACACGTTCTCTCACCAGATCCGAGGACTGGTGGTCACGAGCGATCTAAAGATGCATACTCCTTCCCCATCACAGGAAGTTCCTGAAATGTGCTTTGGGGGCAAAGCGTGTTAATATCGGGTTCTTCCCTTCGTAAAGGATAGGAGCAGCCATCCTGTCGAGGCAGGCATCCAGCTCCGCTAAGGGGCTGGATGCTATGGTACAATCATGGCTGAGGCTTCGTCTGTACGCCTCCCGATCGCTCAGCTCCTGGGAGTTCTAGAGAGTGCGCATGGACGGGTCCTTCTATTGAAAAACCCTGTTCTGGCCGGGCCGAGTATAGTCTCTGACCCGATTTCTCTCCTCGACGGCTCTCCATGGGGATTCCCGTCAGGAGGATATCCTCTCACTGGCAGCGGGCATGATCTTTCACCCCGCTGAGTTGTGGAAACTATGGGTGTGGCTCCCGAGGGGCACAACTCATAGCCTCTGGTCTCTCAACTGAGGTTGCTGAGACCATCCTCCAATCTAGAGCTCCCTCAATAAGGAAACTGTACGCCCTGAAGTTGAGACTCGGGTGCGGAGACCGCCAGCTTGATCCAGTTAACTGCCTGTTGGGACAGTGCTGGAGCTCTCGCGAGGCCCGTTTCTCCGCAGAGTTAGCCCACTCCACCCTGAAGGTCTACGTGGCGGCTATAGCACCTACCACGCCCCTCTTGGTGGCCTTTCAATAGGCAAACTCTCTTTTACGTTTCCTCCGGTGGAGGCCAGGGTGCTTATGCTAAGTAGTGGATCTGGATGCTCTCCTATGACCTCGAGTCCTCTGATCTCCCTCGCCTTTGGGAATCAAGGCTCACTCTACTTAAGGTATGGCGGCCTCCAAGGCCTTCTGGCAGGTGTACCTGTGCAGGACATCTGTGACGCTGGTGGGTGGGCTCGCCCTAACTTTCCAGGTTCTCGACCTGGCTCTGCAGCCACCCTGGCTTGTCTTTTCCCTTGCCATAGCTGTGCACTCCACACACCAAGCAGGGATTTGCAAGTATGGCGTGGATATCTCGTTCCCCTAGCGTCTCGGCGCAGCTCGATGTTCCCGGAGGGAACGTCCCAGGTTACGTATGTAACCCTGGTTCCCCGAGGGAACGAGACGCTGCGTCGCAGGGCCATACTTCCGGCATCCCTACTAGAGCTATGCTTCATTCCTGGAAGCTGGCGCCGGCTGCACATCACGTGCTTTTAAGCATCCTGGTCGTGACGTCACCGCACCTGACGTCTGGCCATCAATTTTGACTGATTACACATATGATTCAGAGCTGGACAACGCTGATGGCGTTCCCCTAGCGTCTCGACGCAGCGCCGTTCCTCGGGGAACCAGGGTTACATACGTAACCTGGGACGTTTTTTCTAACAATATTTAGATTAGTTATTATACCATGAGTAAAACGTACAATGACCTTCCAGCAGGCTAGGGATATTATAATTAACTAAAACTATATGAAAAATTTGATATACTATATTAAAACTGACATAACATTTAATAAAAACTAAAAAACATATTGAAAACGAATAAAAATAACAAAAACTAACTAAAAAAACGAAGACAAAATTAAAACCTTTTCTGATTGCGAGGAAGGAAGGCAACTTTGAGGAACCTCAATTATTAAACAAAAAAGGTTTTGGTCAAATATTTGGTCAATATGCATAATATATTTATGCTATGTAGTTGTTTTGATGGCTTTGCTATTATTCAAATGTTTGGGGAAAAGGTGGGAAAATGCTTAGGTGTTTCGAAACTAATACATGCAAGATTGGCCAAATTTCCATTTTTCTTCAAATTCGATTTCTAAATGATAATGTTGAGTGCTATCTGATGTTTGCTTTAGATCCCACAACTCTCTATCGTGCACAGACAGAACACCAGAGTGAATTCAAGAGGCACTGGAAAGAGGACAAGACAGGTTAGCGCTTGTGGATTCAGATCATGTCCTCTTTCGTTTTGTAAGAAGAATAAAAGCTCTAGTCTGAAGTCTAGAGCAAAAACGTCTGATAAAGATGCTTTACATCTGACAACATGTAAAACTAATGTTGTGTTCTTCCTGTTTAGATTCTATTCAGTGGGATATGATTAATATAGTGGAGAAAGGAAAAAGAATCCTTCAGAAACACTTGGAGATTTTCGCTGCCCAAGGTATGGCATATATTATAGCAACAATTTTAAAAACATCCAAGTCTCTCTAATTATCTTTTTCTGTATTATCTTTTTTATGATTATTCTTTTTCAAAGGCCTGTGTCCAAATAAATGTGGTAAGTACAAATGTGAGATTCCTCTATATTTCTCTATAATATTATTCTGAACACAAGAAGTCAAAAGTTTGTACACACTTATTCTTTGTTAGTACACTGAGACACTGAAAAAAAATGGTGTAGAAATAAATGTCACAGATAATTACAGCGAATCAGCAAGTAACACATGGAATGAAATGTGAAATGGTGTATGTATTACAGGACACTGAGTGAGTAAAGTCTGATATATTTCTTGCTCATTGGGTGTGTGGGTGTATACGGATGCTTGTTTGCTACAGGGCTGTTGTATCAGAGAGTGATGAACTGCACTTCCTGTCAGTACGGGCTCTTTACGTGTCAGTCTGCCACGCCGCCACTAGACTGTGGAGGTGAGACAGTCAAACGGCTGTGGATACACACAACAAAAAGATTTGATCTGACTATATTAACACTTCACACTTCTCTTTTGTCCTTCTCTCTTCTTTGTATTCTTTCTCTCACTCTCTGTTCCTTTCAGAGCATCATCTTGAGGCAGATGAAGGAGAGGAGGTGGTGCTGGACTGTTTCCTGCCCTGGCATGCTCTTGTAGTTGGACAGACCGAGTACCATTACTCCTGGCATCCTGCAGAAAAGAATGTACATGAACACAGACAAACAAACACATTTGCTGTTTTCAAAGAATCCCGAAGAATACAGACAACATCAGAAATACACTGTAGTATATTTTTTGAAAAGAATCCTTATTACGGTTAAAATACACTTTAAAAGAATATAAATAAGTGCACATTGACTGTAATGTTTTCAGAAAAAACTTATTGCATGTTATTTGCAATTGAATGAAAATTGATTATAGTTTACATTTATATGGAATGGAATTAGCTAAAATTAAGAGTGCCTTTAAAGTTTAACCCACTTAAGTAATAAGTAATATGCAGTGTACTGCATCATTTACTGCAGGCATTTTATATAGCTTTAAATGTAATACTGAATAACATATTGCAGATAAAATTACAATCAAGTACTTTACATAATCGTATTCAGCACATCAAAATAAATAGCTACTAATTTAAAAAATGACAAAAAATGATCAAAAAGATGATTTACAATGTACTTCAAGGTAAAATGTTAATTTGTCAATATTACTAAGTACACTTTTTAGAGGTTTATTTATATGTGTTAAGAAACAGCTTTCAAAGTGGTTCTAAATACACTTATGTGAACTTTTCTTTCAGTGATATTATAATCAAGTCATTTTAAATATAATTTTAAAATGTGTACACTATTTGTGCTTTGTACATTGTTTGTGCTATTTGTCTATGTTGGAGAGTAGCTAGCTAAAAATAGAGACGCTAACTTAACTAATTTCCTTAGTAGCATCTTTTTTTCAGTAATAATCTACTTTTCTCAACAAGTACTATATTATGTAATTTATCTAGTGACATACCATTTTATAGTAATGTTAAAGAAAGCATGTCCCACTGAATAGCTTTGATATACCATGTAGTCTACCATAGCCTTCAAATAATTAGCTTTTTGCTTGATAAGCTACAGTTTTAAAGTACACTCAAGTCTTTCCAGACCAGAGTACACTGATTTAAGTTTGAATTATTTACTAAAATGTACTAAATCACAGACTGGTTATTATTCACTGCAAGCTGTCACATGTCGGAGAGTATGAAGCGCTGGTGGTGACAGAGGAGTCTAAAATTGTCCTCAATCAGCTAAAAGTCAACGAGGAAGGCACGTACTGCTGTCTCCTACAGGATCAAAAGGGTACTATGCTGTCCCGCATGTATTTCAAACTGAATGGTAGGCCATGTTTATTGAATTGAATAACTCATTGTGGTCTAGATTTGTCCTCCTCTCATCTGTCTCTCTTTCACTCAGTCAACCCACTGCCATCTACAACCCCTAGACTGATTGTGGCTTTGCCGTCCCTGCCCTCGGGTCACGATGCCACACTTCACAACCTTCAGAGGAGCAGTCTTATCATTATACTGATTTTACTGACTGTACTCAGCATTACAGGCAGCCTTGTCATCATAGTGAACCTCAGGTGTGTCATAACAGGATGGTTAGTACCTTTTAAAAAGGGGCTTTTTGATTTAGTTCAAACAACAACAATAACAAGAACAAAATAGAAAATGAGCCAAAATATAGACTGTGAAGGAAAGAATGAATGAGTAATTACTTACATGAATGAGTAATTAAATGATCAAGCATTTTGTAAAAAAGCACTTGTGGGTTTTCCCTAGATTTTGCTTCACAAAACATTTAATGGATGGCCTTGTATTAAGTAATTGTCTTTCTGTGCATATGTTGTGCTACTTTTACTGTATATAGTAGCAGTATTATATTTAAATCAAATTTCATCTCATACAAGCTTCCATTTAAGTTTCATTATTTTATATTTTTTATTAATTTTCATATTTGGAAGACATAAATTAGATATAATCAGGCCTACATGCAATCCGCACCCACAAGAGATCAGCAGATTTCAACAGAAGTGGAATGGAATGCCTGTCATTGTTTATTTATGACATATCATGGCCAGTTAATGTTAAATAAAACTTTTACAAATTATTTTCATTACGTGCAATAAAGCTGATATAAAATAAAGTATTAGATGAAAACTAGATGTATAATTGTTGCCTTGGCGATTAGCTGAAATAAATATAAGTCCTAAAACTACTAAAACTACAATTTAAATGGCTAAATACATCATATGAAAAAAATCAAAACAAAAAACACAATTACTAAACCGTGTAATTAAACTAAATGATCATTTTAATGCAATATAACATGCAGCTCAGCATATACTATGCATGCATGAGGGTTGGCCCATGCAGGGAGAGAGAGAGAATGGGGAGGAAGAAAGCGTGACAGTGGGTGATCTGTCACGGCATCCTGCTGATTTTGTCCAAAGAGACAACATTAGGAAGGAAGCACACTTTGTTTGCATCCATTCTGTCATGTTGCTTTGTCTTGCTCTGATAGAGTGACCATGAAGTGGCAGGAGGAGGAGAGAGACAGCAGGAGAGGAGGAGAGGGGGAGGATGTGGAGAACATTGAGCTGATGAGTGTGACAGAAAGAGAGATGTGATCCAAAGAGATGCACGAATAAATGACTACAGGTACCCCAAAGACTGATGAGTTTCAAATGCTACAGTGAAAGTTTAAAAGATCACATACACACACACACACACACACACACACACACACACATATATATATATATATACACATACAAATACAGTGCTCAGCGAAAATGAGTACACCCCCTTTGAAAAGTAATATTTTAAATAATATCCCAATGAACACAAAAACATTTTCAAAAATGTTGACAAGACTAAGTTTTATATAACATCTGTTTAACTTATAACATGAAAGTAAGGTTAATAATATAACTTAGAGAACAAAATGTTCAGTTTTACTCAAATTAGGGTGATGCAAAAATGAGTACACCCCACTGAAAGTCTCTGGAGCAAAGCTACATTTTAGACTACAAATGTCTAATTTAACAAGAATTCAACCACAGGTGAGTCTAATTATTCATTACACAGGTGTTCAGCAGACAGTTGACTATAAAAGGGTGTTACTTAAAGAAAACCCCTTCCCATTTCATGCTGTCAGCAATGGCACCACGTGGAAGAGAAATTTCACAAGACCTGAGAAAGAAAATAATTTATTTACCCAAGAAAGGTGAAGGCTACAAGAAGATCAGCAAAGCTGTACTTATCAGTCAGAATACTGTAGCAAAAGTGGTACAAACATTTAAAAAAGATGGAACTGCAACCATCTCACAGAGACGTCCAGGTCGTCCACGGAAGTTTACACCTCGTCAGGAGCATCTTCTGATGAGAAGGGTTGAAGAAAATCAACATGCAAGTTCACTGCAGTTATCTAAAGAAGTAGAAAGCCAAACTGGGGTGACTATTTCCCGTGACACAATACGGCGTACACTGCAGAGGAATGGCATGCATGTGTGCCGTCCACGAAAGAAGCCTCTCCTAAAGCCCAGGCACAAAAAAGCCCGCCTAGAGTTTGCCAGGGCCCATGCTGACAAAGATGAAGACTACTGGGACTCTATACTCTGGAGTGATGAGACCAAGATAAATGTTTTGGAACTGATGGCTTCAAAACTGTATGGCGTCAAAGGTGAGGAATACAAAGAAAAATGCATGGTGCCTACAGTGAAACATGGTGGTGGCAGTGTCCTTATGTGGGGCTGCATGAGTGCTGCTGGTGTCGGGGAGCTGCATTTCATTGATGGCATCATGAATTCACAAATGTACTGCTCTATACTGAAAGAGAAGATGCTACCATCACTCCGTGCCCTTGGTCGTCGTGCACTTTTCCAACATGACAATGATCCTAAACACACATCTAAGGCCACTGTTGGATTTCTGAAGAAGAACAGGGTGAACGTGATTCAGTGGCCAAGTATGTCTCCTGATCTGAACCCATTCGAACACCTATGGGGAATTCTGAAGAGACAAGTTGAGCATCACTCTCCATCCAGCATCCAATCTCTAAAGTAGGTCATTCTTGAAGAATGGAAAAAGATAGATCTGGCAAAATGTCGCCAACTTGTTCATTCCATGCCTAGAAGACTTGGTGCTGTCATTAAAAATCATGGAGGCCATACAAAGTATTAGATTTAGTAGTTTTTGTTGTGGGGTGTACTCATTTTTGCATCACCCTAATTTGAGTAAAACTGAAAAATGTGTAATCTAAGTTATATTATTAACCTTACTTTCATGTTATAAGTTAAACAGATGTTATATTAAACTTAGTCTTGTCAACATTTTGGAAATGGTTTTTGTGTTCATTGAAATATTGTTTAAAATTTAACTTTTCAAAGGGGGTGTACTCATTTACGCAGAGCACTGTATATATATATATACAGTGTTATATATATATATATATATATAAAACGTTAGGGTCAGTATTTTTTATTTATGTAATATTTTAAATACATTAAAGTAAAGACATTTATGAATAATGTTGCACTAAAGACTGGAGTAATGGCAGCTGAAAAATCTGAAAAAATATTACAATTTCACTGTATTTTGATCCATTAAATACAGCTTTGCTGAGCAGAAGATACTTCTTTCAAAAATAATAAAACGTCTAACTTTTAATGGTATATATATACAAGTTCAACCCCCCTCCCCAAAAAAAACATTCTGTCATTATTTACTCACCCTCATGTCTTTTGAAACCCATAAGACCTTCTTTCATCTTTGGAACACAAATTAAGATATTTTTGACGAAATCAGAGAGCTCTCTGACCCTCCATAGACAACAATGCAACCACCAAGTTTAAGGCCCAGAAAGTTAATAAGGACATTGTTAAAATAGTCCATGTGACATATGTGGTTCAACATTAATGTTATGCATCTATGAAAATACTTTTTGTGTGAATTGTTTTTATATATATATATATATATATATATATATGTGTGTGTGTGTGTGTGTGTGTGTGTTTATATATATATATATATATATATATATATATATATATATGTGTGTGTGTGTGTGTGTGTTTATATATATATATTATGAGCATTAGCTTTTTTCCATTTATTTATTTATTCCACTTGTTTTCATTTCTTTTAGTATTGAAATTAAAAAGTTGATGGCAATTTTAAGGCACAAAAACAAAGAAAAAAAAAGAAACAGCATCATTTGGCAAAAGCTCATACAGAAAATAGTGACATCATTACTTGACATGAAGTCATGAGACAAACTTAGGGACAGGCTCTGGAGGTAGATTTTCATGCGTAATTTATTTTGGGTTTATTTCAGTGATTAAAGTCATTTGCATTATTATCTGTCCAACAGGTGCTGTCCTACGTTATTCAATGTCATACTGAGTACACACACACACACACACACACACACACACACACACACACACACACACACACACACACCCTAAAAATATCAATTCACTAAGAAAAAGAAAGACACGTTTCAGATGAATGACCGACACGTTTTGGTTGGGCAGACACGTGGGAGAGGGCGAGAGATAATGTGAGAGAGGTAAATCTCTTGGATTACAATGTTTTTCTAGAATTAAAATTCCCCTGCCTGCTGATTAATCCTGGGGATTATCCGCTCTTCTGGCCAGAGGAGAGTACGCTGAAAACTCTCAAACACCTGTTTTCATGTGAAGTTCCCCTTCGGTAACTGAGACTGTCAGACTTCCTATTCAGTATGGCTCCATTACATCTGATTGGTGGCTGAAGTCTTTAGAACATATATCAGAAGTCATATTAAATCAGTGTTATATGTATAGCAGTTTATTCCACTGTATTTCATTATTTCAAAGCAGCTTTATAGAAAATCACGAAGTTAATGTTTATAATATCCTTATATTATCATGTCATTGGGGATTCTGGGGAAAGTCCTTTATGTAACAGGAAATTATCAATTTTGAAAGTTCTGCTCAGTTGTGATTTTGAATGGTTTCAGCTTTGTTTACCATCTTTCTGCATTTTCCTATTGTTTTACCGAGACGAGTGACATCACGGGAGGCAGGAAACACTGCCAGAGTAAATGCAAGTCGAATAATTCTTCCAAAACATTTATTTTTTAACACAGCTAACTACGTTAGCTTATATATTCCTCCAACTTTCTGGCTTGAACTGTTTAATTGTTTTCTCTGGAACAAAACGTAGAATACAAAACATAACACGTAAATAGAATCAGTATTGATTTTCACTGGATTACTCATCAACTTCCTCTATGAGACACACACAGTTTGATTAAACAAACCCGGAGGCTTCCTCAAGAAGCTTCCTCAAGTGAATATTATTTTAGCTGCATTTGCAATTTGTGATCAAGATGTAATCATGAGTATTAATATTAGGCTGTCGACATTCAAGACGTAAATAAATAATTTGATCCACAGAAAACAACTAACAAAGGAAATATTGAAATAAATACATGTATATTTAAAACAAAAAAATCTGCATGTTCACACAGTTAGTGATTTACAGATTATTATAGTGTCAAATATTTAAATTTCAGTTCATTTATTTTAATTGAATGTATTAGAATTTCTGAAAAATGTATGTATACACCATTGTATCATATATATACAATGATTCATTCAGGATATTTAGACTTAAAAACAATTGTTACAATTTTGTTTTATTGAATTATTTTCAGACAGTAAACAGGCCCGATATCTACAGGAACAAGGGACAGCTCTTTTTCTGCCAAACAGGAAGTTGTGACATTACATGGCTCGTTACCCTAACCTCAGCCCACAGCACCATCCTCGCAACAGTTTACGTACTTAAAATGAACACCCTCATCCTGACACCCTCACAAAACCACATATAGATTATTCAATGCTGCACACACACTTAATGCAACAGGTGTGAATGCTGAACTCATGTAACATGATGAAATAAACAGATGAGAATGGAAACAATGGAACACTTTTTTATTTTTTATCTACTCATTCTGAGCTGCTTGTTTTTCAGTTATTATGGACTGGCGAGACGTATTGCCCGTATAGTAGCAAGAACTCAACAACAACATGGTAATGACTTACTGCCATGGTAGAAACAACTCTAGATACAGGCCAGGAGGCATTTTTGTATTATTCATAGAACATGAATGAACATTCAATGAGTTAAAACACGAACACTTAAACTCATATCAACTATGAAGTGAGTCTTCACTAAATTCTCATTTGAATGGCAGTGACAGTCTTGTGTTACAAATGCAATTATTTGACATGCAAAGACATGTCAAATAGTTTGACATAGTCAAACTAATAAGAGGCAAGTACGAACACGCAACCTCATATTCTTACGTTTAAAAGGAGGAGGAGTGTGGGATGGAAGAGTGGCCGCAGTTGTGAGAGAAATTGTAGGGGAAAAAGACGGGGGAGAGACCGAGTGAATGAAGGGAAATTCAAGACTGACGGAGCTGAACTCAGCTGCTATTTACACACATTCAGGGACAGAAAAGCAGTGCATGGGAGGATCCTCCTCCTCTTCCTTTAACAAAAGTGGTTTTAGTTTTACTTTGTGATTTTAGGGTGAGCTGAATATGTACAAGTGTACAATGTTGAGAAATACTGTATATTTTGGCAGACAAGAAACAATTTTAAGCAATGCAATGCTACTTTTCATTAAATCATCAAAATGTTTCTCTTCATTTTAACCCGCATGTACTGTTTGGAGTTTCAGAGAATCAGTTTAACAGCTCAGAAAAAATACAACATTGATGTATCGGGTTGATGTATCAACTGAAAAAAATAAAAATAGATATTGTGTATATACATATAATCACATTATTTTAGTTTAGGGTCTCATATAGAGCCTAGAAATAAAACATTAAATAATACAATCAACATGTTTTTGATTAAGTGTAGATGTACTCTACAGCCAATTGTTTATTTTTATTTCTTAGTTTATCATTAGTAGTTTTTCATTTTTAGCTGTGTCAGTTTGACTGAGACTGAATTACTAAAATCGATACCAGTCACATGATAAACAAGGCAGTCAAATCTTCAATAATATCTGCCACCTGGGTTTTGGTGAGGTCTGAGGAAAAATGAGACAAAGACTTAAATATCTAAATTAATATAATGCTATACATGTACATCACCCCACATATAAACACAGGAAAGTCAATTGTTACAGATCATGAAAGTTAAGAATAATCTTTCTTGTCAGCATGAGGCATAATGATGTCATTTTAAGTCACGCTGGTTATGTTGACCGCAAGGCGTTTTCAGTTATCTTATTGGGGGTGTTTTTGAGCAATAGCATAAGTCTGTATTCTTGTGATGTATCACATTTGATAGACTATATCAATCATACATGAGGAATATGACTCACAGACTCATACATCCTCTCTCGTGTTAGTAGTGCTATATGTTTGTTGTTGTCATTTAAAATAAATAACAGGTGAGCTCAGACCTGCGGGTGACGTTTCACACTGTACAGAAATAAATGTGGGGGAACTTTTCTTTTAATCACTGGCTATTAGTTTCTACCTTCATTTAAATTTATATTTGGTTACTAGTTTCTGTACTTTCGTTTGAATATGCATTTTATTCCTATATGGCTACTAGTTGCTGTACTTTCAAAGTACTTTTTACAGTAGTGGTTTTACAATAAATGACTGCATACTGTAACTGCAGTGTGAACTATAGCAGGAAATGACTGTGATCAAATTACTAACAATAACTGTAATTGTGTGTTGTTAAGGTCATTGCTCACTGAGTCTGAAATTTTCATGTGCGTTTTTTCTTTTTTGTTTTGTATTCCTCATCCTTTTCTATCAAAATGCATGCTATGGATTAAACGCACAGAATCGAACTTGATCCAAATTTTTTCATGATGGACGAAAATTCTGGACTCAGTGTGCAACATCTCGGTTACGTACGTAACGTCTAGATTACGTACGTAACCCCCGTTCCCTGATGGAAGTAACGGAGACGTTATGTCGTGACGAGTATTTACTTGGAAGCCCCGATCATCTCTGACTAAGAGAAAACGCCAATGAAATTGGCTAGTGGATTTTGCATACCTGAGCCACTCCCCATGCATATGGGTATAAAAGGCGGCAGGTGCATCCACTCATTAGGTTTTATGCTGAGGAGCCGAGAATGAGTCCCTGGCAACCAGTGATGGTTCAAGATTGTGGAAACGGGGGTTATGTACGTAACCTAGACGTTCCCTATCTGTCGGTCACTACGAGTTATGTCGTGACGACATAGGGATCCTATGGAAAGCACCACAAGTTGAACCCCGTCACAACCTCGTGGCATGCAGATGCTGACAAGCGAGCGCTTGACAGACAAATGCCTTGCGAAAGGTCGCAAACATCCCATCGCCCCAGTGCAAATTCGCTAACCTTGGTGGCAGCAGGGACCACTGAGTACATTGCTCTTGAAGATAGCCAAGCCGCTGTTCCTTTCCCCACAGAAATCAGAAGGGATTTTGACCTTCGGTGAAAGATAGTATATCATAAAGTATTCTCGTCACTTCATAAAATTCAGATTGAACCACTGATGGCAGATGGATTACCCTCGCGATTCTTTTCATACTTTTCTGAACCTCGACAGTGTTATTTACTTGGCAGTCAATGGGACAGTCACAAGCCTCTCGGTTTTTATCTAAAATATCTTAAATTGTGTTCCGAAGATGAACAAAGCTTTTATGGAGTTGGAAGTGAATAATGACAACATTTTCATTTTGGGGTGGAGTAACTCTTTAAGTTGCAGTCCCGATTGTCAAGTCATACTAATACTGTAGTTCACCTGACTCAGCTCACAACAATAGCATAAAATCCTCAACCACTCATTGAGGAATAGTTTACCCAAAATTGCAAATTTACTAAAAAATACCCTCAGGCTATCCAAGATGAGTTTGTTTTGTCATCAAAACTGTTTTGGAGAAATTTAGCATTATGTCACTGGCTCATCAATGGATCCTCTGCAGTGAATGGGTGCCATCAGAATGAGAGCCCAAACAGCTGATAAAACATCACAATAATCCACAGCTAATCTAAACTCCTCCAGCGCATCAATGGCTGTCTTGTGAAGTGAAACGCTGTGTGTTTGTAAGAAACAAAGCAATCATTTAGGCGTTTTTAACTTCAAGCCATCGCTTCTAGTCAAACTAGTTCAGTCCATAATCCAAAAATAATGCTTTCTCCAGTGAAAAAGTCCATCCACTGTTGTCCTCTCACATCAGAATCCACCAACATATTTGTTTTGAACTGTTTTTGCTTATTAACTGAGCTTTATCTGTTCATATTTCCCTCTTAAATCAAAAACGGTGAATTTTTCGCTGTGGAAAACATTATCATGAATAGATGACCTAGTCGGAAGCAACGATTTGAAGTTAAAACATAATTTATGATAAGACTTTATTGTCAATCACTTAAGTTCTTGTATTTTTTATTATTTTTTTATAAAAAATATATAATGTTATAGAAAAATGGGTGTAACACTACATTACAAGTTTTAAACAAGAAATTGTATGGACATTTTGGACACCTTTGTGATGAAGCTGTCCTTGCTTATACATTAAGAACAGATAGTGTGAGATCATAAAGTACAATTAAAAACGTATAAAAATGCAAATTAAGAAGCTTGTGTAATTTTTGCTTCATAATAACCAACTGTTTTGTAACATTATTACACTTGCAAGGAGAAAATGTATTCAATTACAAAAGGTCCAGGTTCCCAGCCAAAGTGAACACTAATGATATTACTCAAACTATTATCCCACAATGCATCACAATATGACTATTATTTATTGTATTTACAGGGTCTTATTGTTTAATGCCAGACAATGACCTAGTCTGCACTGATCGCACTGTCAAATTCTTAATACAGCATTTTATTATAAGAAATCATTATCTTGAATCTTGTAAAAAAGCTGGCAGTGTGTGATTATAAATTATTCTGTAATATTTTTAATATTGAAAGACAAGCATTCAAACAGATAGATGAAAGTCAAAGCAATGAATATAAAATACATTGCTTTTAAAACTAGTCTTAAAATGAGGATGTCGTGGCCTAATGGTAAGAGAATCGGACTCGTAATCAAAAAAGTCTTGAGCCGGCAGGAATTGTAGGTGGGGGGAGTGAATGTACAGCGCTCTCTCCACCTTCAATACCATGACGAGGTGCCCTTGAGTAGGACACCGAACACCCAACTGCTCCCCGGGTGCCGCAGGATAAATGGCTGCCCACTGCCCCGGGTGTGTGTGTTCACGGTGTGTGTGTGCTCACTGCTGTGTGTGTGCACTTTGAATGGGTTAAATGCGGAGCACAAATTCTGAGTATGGGTCATCATATTTGGTTGTATGTATGTCACATCACATTAAAGCTGCAGAGAAATAGCCGGTGCAGAGTCAAAACAGGGGGAAAGTACAGAGAAAGACAAATAAGCTGTGATAGGAACAGAGAGAGTGTGAATGCAGGGTTTGTGAATGTGACCTCAGATTGCAGACTGCTGTTAAAGATTATCCAGCCTCTTGTGCCATTTAATACCAAACATAATCCTGCATCCAGAGTTCCTGTTGTTTTTCCACTTTATACCACATGGCCTATTTCTCCACTGCACATCGTTTCATTCACAAGTACAAACCTCCCTTTATAGTGCTTGTGTGTGGACGTGGATAATGTGCTGGCTAGACACTGAGTCCTGGACAACCACAATAAGGTGGATGCGTGGGAGGCCGTGCTATTAGACTCGTTCATGCATCCAGAGAACAGCCTGCTCCGTATTGTCTACAACTGTGTTGTATGTTCTTAGGGGTTTAAAATAGACGTACATTTAGAATTGATTTTAGAGCATACTTATAAAATCGTTTACTTACTACGGAACTAAATGCATTCTAGATGCTTACTGCATATAATATATATGCATACTGCATATACTTGTTTGGGGTCTCAGAGACACCCAGATTAAACGAAATAGCTAAAACTGCTATAAAATTGTCTGATATACACTCCTGCTATCTGTTTATTTTAATGTCTTCGATTTTAATGTCTATAAAAACTTCAATTTTGTACACTGCCTGGGTTTTGATGAGGACAGATGAACATATAAAAAATCTGAAGGAAAAAATAGGTACATTTTAAAATGACTTTTATTCTTTTTACACCTAAACGCATTGCAAATATGCTTACTGCATAAGGAAACCTCAAATATTTTAATGATGAAGTCAACTAATGTATATATGGTTCATTACAAATATAATAGGCAATGCCACATGCAGATGTCAGATTCGCAGCCACATGATGTGAAAACTATTTATTTATTTCAGTTTTTCTTTGTTTACAAAGAACTTATAACTTTTTTTTGTAAATAAATAGTATTATAGCAATAAATACACTGCATTGTTTGTGTGTTTTGCTTTTGTAGCATCTTTTCTGTCTATTTGTAATTATAACTGTTATTCTCTACTGGCAGCTTGCATCACCCACTGAAACTGTACACCTTTATGGAAAGTTGCAGCACAGTGTATTTTACCCACACAAAATGACATTGTACGGTCAAGCATGAAAATACATCATCGCCTTCAGCGCGTGGTTTGATCATGTTCCTGATTTAACGATGTGCCCTTGCCCAAAGGCCTCAAGCCAACCACAAACAAAGCTGTTATAATAGAACATACCGTAACGTGTGTGTGTGTGTGTGTGTGTTGCGCTTGTACGGCTCTATGGTACTGCTTAAACTCACGTCATAAAGTAAAAAACACGGGTAACCCCGACGACCACGTGCCAGTGGGAAAAGAGGGGAGAGCGCGTCAAGAACCATATATGGAATGTCGGTCTAAGTCCACGGGCCATATATGGTGCTTCCGTGCGTGACGTCTGTTCCTTATGTGGAAACGAAGGCGTGGCTGTTGCGGAGGAGAAGCGATACAAATACTGGTTCCAACTCCGCTTTAGTGTAGAATCACATCTGCTGAATAATAAAGGACTTTAAATCTAAGCTTTGACGAAATACTAAGAAACAATATACGAAATTGACATTTAAAGACAAAATTATTCGATGTTAATTGTAAAGTAATAATACTGTCAAAACACACCAGGCCTAAACGGACAGCAATATTGTTTTGTATCATCTGTTTTTGTTACTGTTTATAGTTATTAATTTCTAGTGGACAAACAAATTCGTTCCAATATACTGAACGCGCTGTTGTTGGTGCTGTGAAGAATATCCGTATCTCATCACAGCTGTTGTTTGTCTGGAGAGGTCATGGGTATTGGCGACCCTCTCGAGATCTCAGGCAGTGAGTTGGTTCATATTTTGCGGACTCCCTCTGAGCTCTTCGCGTCTGGGGGATGCATCGTGCTGGACTGCCGGCCGTTCCTCGCCTTCTCCCGGACGCACATCCTCGAGTCCCGCAACGTCAACTGGAATTCCATGCTGAGACGGAGGTCCAAGAGCTCCGTGGTGTGTCTGGAGTGGCTGGTGGCGGATAAGTCGCTCCTGGCCCAGCTGCGGAACGGGGACTTCTCTCCGGTCGTGGTCCTGGATGACAACAGTCGCTCGATCAGAGATCTGAAGGTCGAGAGTCTGGCCAGCCTCCTCCTCGGTGCCCTTCAGTCAGAGGTCCAGTCTGCCTCGACGCACATCTGCTTCTTACAAGGTAAACTTCAAAGAACTAGACACGTTGTCATTGTTTTTTGTGGAATATAATTTTAAGTTCTAAATTGCTGTATTTTATTTATTTACACTGTAAAAATGGTTTCGCTCAATTCGCTGGTAGCCTAATTTAAAAAGCTGTATGTTATAACATCTAAATTAACTGTAACAGCATGATTTAATGTAACTCAGGATGACTACAATATTATAAAAAATAGAATAAAGGACATTAATAGATGGAATAGGGCTATAAAGTCACGTTACTTTTCTTGTAGTGGCCTATTTATTAGACCTATATCTATCCATCTACCCGTATGCATATATATATATATATATATATATATATATATATATATATAATATTATTTAAATTTAGTTTAACTGTAAAAATGGATGGTTTGGTAACTTCTGATTTGATTTTCCTACTGACTATATTATCTTGTATCAATGAAAGTAATTAGATTCCATTCTATATTTATATTGTTAGCTGGAAAATGTAACTTATCTGCATACTGCATAAACAGCTGCTTTATACACTGTAAAATTGTTTGTCAGGTAACATAAAAATGTAGTAATATCTGCATCTGGGCATCATAAGCTGTTTTTATTCCAGTCAAAAATAACTACAAACATATATAAAACATTACAAAGGCGAAATGTACCTTGCTTTGTTGTATTGCACCATTATTTCTAATCAATGTAATTTGTGCAGCTTATTACAAAGTTGTTGAGGTGTTTGCTTGCTCTGTTTGTGTCACAATGAAGACGGGAGGATTCAGTTGCGGAAAAGAGAGTTTATTACAAGAAGTAATACACAGCGAGAACTAAAAGTGGAGCTCTTCGTAGACAGAGGCGGAGCTTTCCGTAGGCAGAAACGGAGCTTTCCATGAGGGCAGAGGCGGAGCTTTCCGTAGGCAGAAACGGAGCTTTCCGTAGGGCAGAGGCGGAGCTTTCCGTAGGCAGAAACGGAGCTTTCCGTAGGCAGAAACGGAGCTTTCCGTAGGGCAGAGGCGGAGCTTTCCGTAGGCAGAAACGGAGCTCTCCGTAGGGCAGACGCGGGTAGCGCAGGGAAGCAATGGGCAGCCAAAGGTCCGGTGATCGGGTCCAGGAAGCAGCAGGGCTCAGGAATCGCGGAACCAGAACGGACCGTAAACGACGACCGCAAACACTGCAAGGATCTGACAAAGGAGAGAGCGTGACAGGAACAGATATAGCCCAACGGTGATGACTCTCAGCTGGAGCGAATCAGCCTCAATCACACACACCCACAGACACCTGCTCACACATACGCACACGCACACAGACAAGACACGGTGAGGATGGGACCGGGAACCCATGAACCGTGACAGTACTAGGCGCCTCTCGGCGCTCCAGCCACTCACCTGTTGATTGTAATCATCAATAAGGAGTGATCCAATATGTCCCTGGCCGGAACCCAACTTCTCTCCTCCGGACCGTAACCTTCCCAGTCCACCAAGTATTGAAATCCTCGTCCCTCCGCCTCGAGTCCAGGAATGCGATTGACCGAATAGGTGGGTTCCCCATCTACGAGTCGCGGCGGGGAGGAACCGGAGTAGGCGGATTAAGGGAGACCGAAAACGGGTTTAATTTTGGAAACATGGAACGCGGGATGAATTCTCCTGTACGAGTTTGAGGCGGACTGTCACCGGACTAATAATTTTAGTGACAGGAAACGGGCCAATAAATTTGGGAGCCAACTTATTACACACGGACCGGAGCGGAATGTTCTGGGTAGAAAGCCACACTTTTTGACCCACGACGTAGACGGGAGGCTTCGACCGGTGGCGATCAGCCTTAGCCTTGGTGCACGCCCCCACCCGGAGGAGAGTCTCTCGGGCTCTCGTCCAGGTACGGTGACACCTCTGGACGAAGGCGTGAGCAGAGGGGACCGCGACTTCGGATTCCATACTAGGGAAAAGAGGTGGCTGGTAACCTAAACTACACTCAAACGGCGAAAGGCCCGTGGACGACACCTGTACCTGGGTTGTGAGCTCGGACACCTGCGCCACTAACGCCTGCACAGCTCGTCCGGTGTTCAACATATTCTCCTCCTGGAGATCCATACGAGCGTTGTTGCCGGATATCAGTTCTTGCAAACCACGAGTCTCCTTTGTCAGATCCTTCTGTCACAATGAAGACGGGAGGATTCAGTTGCGGAAAAGAGAGTTTATTACAAGAAGTAATACACAGCGAGAACTAAAAGTGGAGCTCTTCGTAGACAGAGGCGGAGCTTTCCGTAGGCAGAAACGGAGCTTTCCGTAGGGCAGAGGCGGAGCTTTCCGTAGGCAGAAACGGAGCTTTCCGTAGGGCAGAGGCGGAGCTTTCCGTAGGCAGAAACGGAGCTTTCCGTAGGCAGAAACGGAGCTTTCCGTAGGGCAGAGGCGGAGCTTTCCGTAGGCAGAAACGGAGCTCTCCGTAGGGCAGACGCGGGTAGCGCAGGGAAGCAATGGGCAGCCAAAGGTCCGGTGATCGGAGTCCAGGAAGCAGCAGGGCTCAGGAATCGCGGAACCAGAACGGACCGTAAACGACGACCGCAAACACTGCAAGGATCTGACAAAGGAGAGAGCGTGACAGGAACAGATATAGCCCAACGGTGATGACTCTCAGCTGGAGCGAATCAGCCTCAATCACACACACCCACAGACACCTGCTCACACATACGCACACGCACACAGACAAGACACGGTGAGGATGGGACCGGGAACCCATGAACCGTGACAGTTTGTCAAACCCTGTAAACTGAAATGCACAGAATTAACAATAAATTATTTTCTTTGACCATTTCTAGGTGGATTTGACGGGTTCTTCGCACTTTATCCAGAGCTCTGTTTTAGCCCTCCTGTCATGTGCTCGAATCATCCTGCTCTCTGTGATTCAGAGCCCATTGTTTCCGGAAGAAAGACTCCTCTGTATGATCAGGTTAGCTATGTGAAATCTCAAAATCATTATGAATTGTTTAATGACATTTTATATGTCAATGTCTTTTGAATACACTCATTGATTTTTGTTCTTTGTGATTTCTAGGGTGGTCCAGTTGAAATCCTCCCTTCCTCTTTCTGGGCAGTGCACTTCACTCCTCCAGAGGAGACACTGGAGCGATGGGATCACGGCTGTGCTCAATGTATCCTCTTCCTGTCCCAATTTGTTTGAGGAGGAACTTCAGAAAACTCTGAAGGTGGAGGACAATCTGGCAAATTTATTGGTAGAATACATTTCTGAATCCTTCAGAAATATAATAATGACCTAAAACTTCTGCAGAATCAATAAAAGTCGTGCTGGTTCACTGTCATGCAGGAATCTACTGTGATCTTATAATATCGCCAAGATAACTTGAATATGAGATACTGATGAAACAGACAAAGAGCGGTAATGTTGCATCAGTCAGTGTTCCAGTCTGCTAAATGTCAAGTTTTTCCATGAAGTTACTGTCTAATTGTCAGTCTCAAGTTTTAAAGGGCAAAGACCTGACCAACTGTGATCTTGTGTCATTTTAAAAGCAAATTTAATTGTGTAATAATTTTTTTTATTGATATTTTTTTTTAGAAAGTGTAATTTTATTTCCTTTCTTTTTGTGAATATTTATTCATATATTTTAATTCAAGCAATGCACTTTAAATGAGATTTGTTTGATAATAAGATCTTTTGTAAGCTATGTGGTTCACTTATTTTAGTGTGTAAATAAAATGATTGATTAACCTTATTTAATGCCGAAGTCAATGTTGCTGTCTTTGCATCATTTTTTTTAAATTATTACTCACTGACAAATTATGGTCCCAATTCTTAATATAGGCCACCTTCCATGTGTGATATCAAAGTCCAAGTAATGACTCTTTACTTAATATGATAAATATAGTCACAATTAGCCATTATGAGAATTGCACATTATATTTTATGTTTTAAAATAATTATCTTATGCTTAGCAAGGTTGCATTTATTTGATCAAAAGTTACATTATAACATTTTGTAAAACCTTTTATGTTGTAATATATTACAATTGTAATTTATTCCTGTGATGCAAAGTATAATTTTTGGCATCAACATATCCTTCAAAAATCAGCATGTCTAATATGCTGATTTAGTGTTCAAGAAACATTTAATATTATTTCAGTTGAAAAAAATTAGCTAATTAATGTTTTTGTAACGTTTTGCAGCTTTCAGAGCTGCAGTGGTGTCAAACTAATACTATAGTTTCACATTGTTGCAATAGTCATTGGCAAACATTTACTATCTGGCCTTGCTCACTGCTGTGGTAATCCCTCAAAATCTTTTACCACAGCGCCATCTACTGAGGAAGTGAAAGAAGCTGACTGCACCTGTCTAGCATTACTAAAGGAGACCACACAGTGGCAGTGTTAGATTAAAAATCTATGAGCAGGTCTCTAACTAACACGGTTTATGATGATTATTAGGCAGTGGTGGACAAAGTACACAGATAAAGTACTTGAGTAAAAGTACAGATACGTATAAAAAAATATTACTCCAGTAAATGTAAAAGTACTGCTTTTTCAATTTTACTCGAGTGAAAGTACGAAAGTACTAAATTTTTTATGTACTTAAGTAAAAAAGTACTGATAGACAGATTTATTTCGCAATTTTATATAGACTTTATTTAATTTTATATTAGCACATAGTTTTATAATCCGACTGCCCCAAATACCTGGGTTTTTGCCAAAATAACCACTATATAGAGTTAAGATATATATTTTGTTGATATGGACTACGTTGATGAGGGTGAGGTAGTAATGTTCACTGTGAAGCTTACACTGCCATGTACCTGAGAGAAAACAGATTTCACCATCTAATTTTCACCAGGAAGAAAAAAGTGTTTTAGAACTTGTTGTTTTGCAGAACGTCAGTTATATATGACATGAAAATTAGGCCTGAAATTAGGAAGAACATTTTAAGGAAAATCTAATTATATTTTCATAATGATTTTTTTCTTCTCAAATCTTGTCTGTGGTGTAAAAACACCCTGGCCCAAATGCCCCAGAGGGCATCACTTCCACTCTGATAATTACTGTAGTTACTATGTTCTGAACATCACATCCTTTCTTTTTCCCTCAGATGGAATCTATCTAGGTGGCTGAATAAAAATAATTTGACTTTATATCTAAAAATTTCCTCAACTTAGCACCAGCTAGCTTGTTAGCTAGACAGTTAGCATCAGCTAACAATATTTACTTATTTTCAGTATGGTTATGAATAAACATTCATATCTGTCTACTCGGCTAGTTGATCTGAACAATATAAAAATGTATACTGTTGATAAACAATATAAAAACAGATGTCACATAGGTCTAAATGCATGGCATTTTAATAAAACTGCTAACGTTACAGCAGCGGGGAATATGAACATGCATGAGTTATTTTATTTAATCGGTGTTATTTTAATGTTTTGTTTTTTGACCTGAAACATAACGTTAGAGACACTGATGTTGATCTGTCTGCATTCAAGCATTTCAGTGGGCTTAAATAGATCACCCTTTACAGCAGATTTAGTTCACAAACAACTGACAGTTTTGACCTAAATATTATTTTCAGTTACAATAATTAATCCTAAAATTCAACATTAGTAACTTACTTTTCACAGCATCAGTAGCGCGCGCTCACGAGATCTCCCGGTTCTTTACTTGTGAGTTCAGTTCACTGAAGAAGACTCGCTCTAAACGGATCGTTTGAATCAGTGAGTTTTCGACTCGAGAACAGCTGCAATCGGATCATTGCAATTTGTGAGTGAATCGTTTGATGCGATTTGCGAACCGATTTAACAGGTTCATTGAAAATAATCAGTTTGTTCATGAATCAGACACCGCTTCTGCGTCTCGGAGCACATGATGTATTATAAGGAGTAACGATATGTTTTATGAAATGTAGTGAAGTAAAAAGTACGATCTTATGCTTTGGAATGTAGTGAAGTAAAAGTAAAAGTTACTCAAAATAAAACTACTCCAGTTAAGTACAGATACTTGAAAAATTTACTTAAGTACAGTAACGAAGTAGTTTTACTTCGTTACTGACCACCACTGTTATTAGGATAATTGTTATTTAAATCTTAAATTACACTGTAATTGTTGAATGTGTTGAAGGTGAGCCAGTGAAGATGTACAGCAAGAAATAGAGGAGTTTGTTTTGTAACTTTGGAGCATTGTGTGGAATTCATCAGCAAATCAGAGATCACCAATCATGTGGGGTTAATGTGTTACAAAAGGACATCGCTGCCTCCAGCCATCAGCATCTACAACTCTTTCATTGTGAGCGTGGGCATGGAAAACACTGATTTGTTTAGCTTTCTGACTAACTTTGATGGAAGTTCTAAACACTCAGGGTGAAACAGATTGCGGTTGTCCATGTGAGGCAGGTCCTGTGATGACGGCATTGATATGGTCATGCATTAACTCTCACACATCTCCCTCAGAACTCAGAACAGCCTGCTCTGGTGTGATGCTATCTGGCAAACATTTTAACTTATTTGCTTACTCAGGCAGTTTTAAATTGAAATTGAAATTGGATCCAGCCTTAGCTGTTTCATTTTGTTTGAGGGCCTCTAGATATTTCTGAATTACATTTTACCCAGTAACTATTTAGGCTGTTAAAGTCCTTCACAGTGACTGAAATAATTAACTGTCTCATTCACAAACTTTTCATTTGACTCTATTATTCTGATGGCAGCAATTTCTGCCTCTTTTTTACTTTGAATACCTAAACAAATAATTGAAATACTGCTTATGACAGGCCATGGGGAATATTGGAAGTCGTGTCAGCTCCGATGCACTTTGTCAGCTAAGTGAATTTGGAAAAGCTGCATGTTGTCCAGAGTTAATTCTGTTTGTGAACTCTTATGCCATCGGTTTGCTCATAACAGCAGGAACATCACAGTGGGTTTGTTTTTGTTGTTGGGAATCGAGGTTGCTTCATGATGTGTGTGTGTGTGTGTGTGTGTGTGTGTGTGTGTGTGTGTGTGTGTGTGTGTGTGTGTGTGTGTGTGTGTGTGTGTGCATGCGTGCATGCGTGTGTGTGTGTGTGTTTGCGCGTGTGTGTGTGTGTGTGTGTGTGTGCATGTTTATGTGGTTTATGAGGACACACATTTGTATAATGACATGGGTATGACATAGTATTACAAGGTGATTTATGGGGACATTGTCAGTGTCCCCATAATTCAAAAGGCTTATATAAATCATACATAATTCGTTTTTGAGAAAGTAAAAATGCACAAAGTTTCCTGTAAGGGTTAGATTTAGGTGTAGGACGGTAGAAAATACGGTTTGTACAGTATAAAAGTATGTGTGTGTGATGATTAAACTGAAATTTAGTACATATAAAATATATGTACAGTAATATTGTATTTTATATATATTTTGTGTAATATTGTATTAAACACTAAGTCAAAATTATAATAAAGTACAATAAACTTTAGTATGAGTCAGCATCATAATAATACTTTAAACATAATGATTTAATGTACTTTAAAGTAAATATTTTAATTTAACACATTTAACTTTCTAAAAGTGTACAAACAGTATATATTAAAAAATAAGAAGATATTAAGTACTCTCTCTCTCTCCAAGTTTTATTTCATTAATATTATATAATTTGTAAGCAGTTGTTTTAATATGCTTTTAAGAACAGTGTAATTATACATTCAACACAATGAAGTGCACTTCTTTTTCACAAGGGTCGACAAATTAAACAGCCTATCTAATATCTCAGTCACACTTTCTAAAAGTGTACTTATATATTAAAAACATGAAGACATTAAGTACACTTTCTCCAGGTTTTATTTGATTAATATTATATAATATGCAAGTACATTTGTTTTAATGTACTTTTACGATTTGAAGAACACTGCAATTATACATTCAATGCAATTAAGTGCACTTCTTTTTCACAAGGGTCGGCAAATTACACAGCCTATCTAATATCTCAGTCAATCACTTCCAAGAAGAGAATGACTTCTCTCCAGAAGGAACATCATGACCCTCTTGAAAGCTACTGGGGGGGACAGAACACTAAATGAAATGCAGTTTCCAAAGAGAACTTAATTCTCGAGAGTGCCATGATCTTTAAAGGCATGCAGACATTCATGGAAAATAATAATAATCTGACATGCAGTGGAAACTTTAACACCATTAAAATGTAGTAATCTAGTCACACATTTTAGTCAATAGATTTGAATCAGGTTAGATGCCATTCTGAATGTAACATGGATGGAAACGAGGCTGTGAGAGATATAAAATCTTTACAGTGGTGCACAAGGCATAAACGTCCTAAAGTTTACAGTTTTATAAACATTTTGGTCAACTGATTTATTTTGGTGAGACTTTAGTTAGCTCAACAATTGGTATGTTGTTAAACATCAGTACAATTCATTGAACACACTGTACTATAACGCATTACCTTATTTTAGTTCTTGCCAAATAAATACATATGGTGCTACAATAAATAAGGTCTTTAAGAGTAGGCTTAACACTGTTTTGAGTCATGCAGAAGCGTGTTTTAAAAGAAACATGAATGCTGAATGAGGAATAAATTATTAAATTATCAGACATTATCTGCAAAATTATAGTTAAATATTCTTGCATTTTGTTGTCCATAAGAGGGCAGACCTCACCACATGTTTATAAATGCACAACATATCTCTTCCCTGCCATCCATCCATCCATCAATCCATCCATCCACCTTTCTATCTATCTATCTATCTATCTATCTATCTATCTATCTATCTATCTATCTATCTATCTATCTATCTATCTATCTATCTATCTATCTATCTATCTATCAAATATTTCTGTAAAACCCAGTAATCCACTGAAGAGCTCTCTGTTCGAAATATTGTTTCGTTCAAATATTTAACATATTTTTTTTGCATAGCCTACTGGAAATGGTGCAACTCATTCGACCCTTTTGACACAACGTCCTGTGTTCTTTGTTAAAATCACGACGGTAATACGGATGCTTCAGGAAATAGAAATCCACTGATCCTAATGGATACGCCTGAAGAGGTTCTAAATTGTGTTTGGGTATATGTTGCACTTTCTCATCTGAAGAGAGCATTAAACCACTTGATCTTTATGAAATGAAGCGCGAACACGATGCGGAGGAAGCGCTCGGTCGTCACGAGTCCCTTTACGCACGAGAGCGCAGTCTGTCATTAAAGTTTGAAATATTTCAAACAGGTCTCTGATGCTTTTACAGTTCATTTGCTATTCATGTGTTGCTTTATGTTGAGCTGTAGGCAATCAGCAACACAATCAAATGTAGTTCTGAACAGTTGCGCACCTTTAACTTTAAAAACCTTTCATTTTACTTGGTGCTTTATAAATACAGTTTGAGGTGGTCATATGACTATAAAGTAAACTTCTCAAACGAATATATAGTCAAATGAATCCTGTACCTACTCGTCATTATGTAAATATACTTATTCAAAATCGTTACCTTTGTCCGTTTTGGATACAAGTAGTTTGGATTGTTGATTTCTCCAAAAATCTGAATTGTATCCACTACACGCCTGTATTTGTTTTATGTTTGACAATGGAGTGTTAGGATAGGTCAGGCTTTTAAGTGGGAGGGAGAGTTCGCCTCATGACGCCCGTCCTGACATCACTTATACTGGGGTACTGAGAAGAACCGCTGCGTAGATATGAAGCCAGAGCGGCTCGCGCGAGCCGCACCGATACTTCAAACTGTCACTGAGGTAATGCGCGAGGCAAGAAGAAAGCCATTCAACTCGCTGATTGAGATACTGTGACTAAAACGGGAGAGACGCGGAGGGAGACGGACGACAAACTGTTTTCAGACATTATACTTCTTTTTAGTGCTTGGACATACTCGACAAATGTCGGCGTGCCTCTGATTCTTTATTAAGTCGACTTTCTCCACTAGGAATGTAACAACGACGCAACTACATCAGACTCCATCATTTATCAGGGTAGTTGTTGCGCTTAAATTCTTTTTGCAAACTTGTGAAAACTGTGAGGGGAAACTGGCACATCGCCGCGCGCTGCTGCGTGCTCTCTGGAGATTTATATTTAAAGCCTTGCGCTCTGTGGAGGCTTGTGCATCTGGGTAACCTAGATTTAAGCATTCCAATATATTAGTTTTGTAAGAATTTATAACGTTTTTATTCCTAATTTAAACTTTAGAATAGCCTGTGTAAAATGTTACAACTGAATAATTGTTACTCTAATCATTTATAGAAGCACATTATTGCGCTGCTTTTTCATATTGGAAATTAATCAATCTGTGGCATCATAGCTTCTATTTCTGCATTGGTTCTGGGCGTTTTTGTTTGTTTTGTTTTAGTTTCCCCCTTCACATTAGCTGCCGTCTATATATATTAAAAAAACATTCTGAAGTTGATAGTTTACAGAAATAACTGTAAATTCTAGTTCATCAGAACCGTAAATTATAATTTAATAAATGCAATCTATCCGACGTCAAATTTATTTGATGCCTGCCTTTTAAATGAAGTTGCATGTTTCCACGATTATATCATAAATTAGATGACGCTTATAGCAAATTTGACGCAAATAAATAAACTATCAATACTGGATGAGATGTGACATAACAATGACCGACAGAATCTTTAGCTCAGTTAACAATGTATTTATTCGTTTATACGTAAGATCGTTTATTTAATTTCGAACAAACATATTTTATTAAATTATTAGAAGTGAAAAAAGCAGCTAAACGAGATTATTCCAATATATTCTGGCCACATGCAGATTACTTATAGAGACGATTAGTCCACGTGCACCCTCAGTTGCTGCGCTTTGGCAGTCATGGCTAGCGCGTGTTCTACCGGCACGGGTCTGCATGGCCTCAACATCAACGGCACCGGAGGCACGTCTTCACCGACTTGTAACCAGAGCATGATAAAACTCCCTCCGTACACTCCAGAAGTCACAGCAACCTTTGCAACAGCCATCACGTTGATGATTCTTTTTACAATTGTTGGCAATATTCTAGTAATCATCGCTGTTTTAACCAGCCGCTCGCTTAGAGGACCCCAGAATCTCTTCTTGGTCTCCCTTGCGGCCGCGGACATTTTGGTGGCCACCCTCATCATACCATTTTCGCTGGCCAATGAACTGATGGGCTACTGGTATTTCCGCTCTGTATGGTGTGAGATTTACCTGGCGCTGGATGTGTTGTTCTGCACTTCCTCTATAGTACACCTGTGCGCTATCAGTCTAGACCGCTACATGTCTATCTCGCGCGTCACGTACGGCCCAAAGCGGACGCCCAAACGCATCAAATGTTCCATTTTGGTGATGTGGCTGATCTCAGCAGTCATCTCCTTCCCACCGCTACTCTCCATGAACAAGAACAAAGGTGGTGCCGATTCAGGAGGGCTACCACAGTGTCAACTCAATGATGAGCGCTGGTACATCCTGTACTCTACTATCGGTTCATTCTTCGCTCCTTGTCTGATTATGATCTTAGTCTACATGCGGATCTACCAGATCGCCAAGCAGCGCACAAGATGTCCACCAGGGGAGCCCCGCAAAGAGGTCCCGGCCAATACCGCAACCCCTCAGCACAAGGTCAACACGGAGGGTCTACAAAACGGAAGTGGAGATGAAACGCCCTCTACCTTGCAGAAAAAACTCAGGCCTCCGACTCTAGCCGTGTCTCAAGTGGAGTCAACCCAGCAAGTGGTGAACCCCACAATTTCCAACAAACATCTGCAACCCCCTTCGACAACCCTGACGCCGACCTCGCCATGCCATTCCCCGTCTCCTTCGAATTCATCCGAAATGGCTCCTAGTAAACCTAAAGTGGGGAAAAAGGCGAAGAAGACCATGAAACTGCCTGACAATAATAATGGAGAGAGCATGAGCTCTGACTCAGACACCGAGCAAGGTGGAAGGGGATTAGAGGTACCTTGCACACCTTGTGTAACACCCAGTGGCATCCATTCTCCCGCCACCATCCAGAAATACAGAGACATGATCGCCACTTCCAAAGGTGCCAAGCTAGTGAGCCGGAAGACAAAGCAGGAAGGAACGCCCAACTCCGCACGGCGCAAAGCCATGGTGAACCGAGAGAAGCGTTTCACCTTTGTGCTGGCGGTGGTAATTGGCGTCTTTATCATCTGCTGGTTCCCTTTCTTCTTCTCGTACAGCCTACAGGCTGTGTGCCCGGAGACGTGCACCCTGCCAGAGCCACTCTTTAAGTTCTTCTTCTGGATCGGCTACTGCAACAGCTGCCTCAACCCAGTCATCTACACCATCTTCAACAAAGACTTCCGCAGAGCCTTCAAAAAGATTATCTGCAAGAACACCAAAGGCACATTCTTCTGAAGCTCCTGAGGTGGATCATCTCCTCAGACAACAAATATGCAGTTATTCAGAACACAGACTAAAAGAAGCACAATAACGGTGCTGTTGCGATGTAAACAAGGTTTTTTTTGTGCTGCCCATTGAACTGAGAACACCATGCTATTCAAATGACTCCAGGTTACCGCCTCAGGCATTGGATTCTTGGTATTTGTGTTATAAAATGGGTCTAATCCAAAAATATTCACAGACTTTAACAAATCAAGGCTGAACATAAAATAATTGAATGGGACTGTCGTACACCTGCAAGAAAAAAGCGACATGGAGGTCAGTTACAAAGGTTATTGTGTTTTTATTTTTCTGTTATCTCCCCTTTCTAAGAACACCAGGCCTTGGAGATACTGCAAACACGGATTTCTCTGAGGATTTCAGAGGTACACCATTCAGAATCGTTATGTACAGCTTTTCCATGCTGATTGGTGTACCAATGCCTACACAGCATTACTTCTGAGGAACAAAGACATGAAATACTCCTGTGGAAATCCTTGCCAGGGGCAATGTGTATGAAAGTTTCTCCGATCGAACTTCTAGTTACAGATCCCCCCCAGTGTAGGACCACTGGGGAGATTTTCTGCCATGCTGTGATGCAGAAAGGCTCTGTGAATACAGAACACCTGTCATGTATGGAAGCCTTTCTGTCTCTTTGCATTTTGGACTGGTTGCCTGGAGGCTTTAAGATAGCTAAATTTTTATTACAGGAACTTAAGATATGTATTCATATCAACATTAATTTTCCTTTTTAATTTGATAAGACTCTTTGCTTCATCCAAAATGACTTTAGACTTTGGTGACTGTATCCAATGACACAAACACCTCCTAATTTCACTGGAGGTGCTCTTTCTGACTTGGTTCAGCACTTGTCTTTGTATAAAAGAACAAATGATCATTTGTTGGTGTACACTAATCTACTGCACCCTAAATGTCTGAGCATTCAGCAGGGTGATACTTTGGGACTAAGGGCTGATAGCAGTGATGCTTTCTATTTCTTTGGTCATTGTCTTTTTGATCCCTGTGTGTGTGTGTGTGCCGAGCAAATGTTGTGAATGGGTTTGTGTTGTGTCTGACTACAGTGTATGTTTGGAAATGTATGCTGTGTGCGAGAGGGTGTGCGAATGCTGTTGTGTGGAGGTTTCTTTGCGTGTGTGAGTTCACATCCCTCCCTTGAATCCACTGGCACCAGTTCAACTATATATGTATGTGCTTGATAAATAAAGCTGGTACGCCATATCTGCCAGTGCTTATGATTCAGCTACTTCTCGTGCCAATGCTTTTACATGTTTTGCTGCTAAACTCATTTAATATATTCTTAAACCAGAAGTTATTTCAAAATAATCTTTTTATTGCAGGTCATTTTGAAACAAATCATTTTGAGACAATTAGGAAATGAGTCAAATCTAAGATGAGAGCTGTAAATTATTATATGTGGATGATTTTGTATTTATTTATCCTGCTGTTTCCATTATTTCACCCACTCTATATATTTTCAATTTTTCCCCCAGGGGAAAACAGACACAATGAGTTCAGTTTTAACTACAACATGATTAAAAATCCTTCTTCTGTACTTTTGTTTTATGAATATTTTGTATATGTCAGGACATTGCATTTGGGCTGCATTCTCAAAAGCTTTGTAATTGATGAGATCCTGGTAACTGTGTCCATTTGCCTCCTGGGCTCCTCTTTCTTCAGTGTAATGCTGTTGGTTTTCCACTGCTCTGAAAAATAAAACCGCTGAGCTGTGTGTGCCAACTGACTCATTGCTGTCAGAGAATAACTATGGTGCTTTTAGTGCAGATGAACAGATTTTTATCTCGACACACGTCATTGGGACACATTGAAAATTATGCAAAGAAAATTAGGTTTTACAAATGGCAAGGCTTATGAAAACCAGGCATTAAAAATGCCTTCTATAAAACAACTCGAGTACAACTACAGTGGCCTCAATTTCCTTGTACATTTGTATGATTTTTACAGATTTTAATGCAAAAAAACTAGTATCTTCTATAGATATATAGAGAGAGAGAGATGAAATTTGTATTCTAAAAGGCAGATGTTTTGATGTATTAGAATACGGGATTAATTGGTGCTTTGGCAGATGTATGTTGATATGGTTGGATAAACTCTCAGTCTCCCTTAAGGTCAATTTGACACCCTCCAATCCTTAAAAAATTAATATTCACCAGCATGATTGTATTAGGAATGGTGATGTTTCTGAAAACAATGCATGCATAGGATTGAGGATTATACTGGACTGAGTTTAATACTTAAAATGCAGGTTCAGCTTCTTTGATGTTAATAGCCTTTTTTTTATCAAGACTGCACTTTAAAAATAGTGGATTATAAAGGTGTTAATATTATGTGTATTTTACAAGATAAGAGGCTCTGAACTCAAACAGGGAAGGAGATACATTTTTGGTAATTGTAGGGAGATGCTGCATTTAATAATTAATGAAGTACCCATGTGAAGCGTGTAAATAATTTTGTATGAATTAGTAGCCTATCCTTTTCTTAAGCATCTACATATAAGGTCATGCTCTGGCAGAGCCTAACATGCTTGATTGCTTTGCTTTGACTCGCATGAGAAATTGAACTCATTCATCCACAAATATCAAAACGTCATTCCAGGGAAATTCATATTTTTCCCAATACGTCAGGCTGTCTGCTATGTAAATCTTTCAATCAAGAAAATACAAGTTGTTGGCAAAATTCAGAAAAAAATACTTCAGACAGAGTCCAGTTAAGGCAGGAACAGAAAATATTGGGAAAATTTGAGACCTACTTTTTAAACAACTGAATCTAATTAGTGGTTGATTAAGAGGCTGGCAGTGTGGGGTAGAAGACTTGCAAACACGTCTTTACACACAAAGCCACTCTCAATTTGCAAAACAAAGTAAATAAGCTATATTTAGTCTTTGAATCCAAATATAAATCTGGAACAATGAACTTGACGGTCATGCAACAGAACCTTATGTCTGATATGAGGCATAAGATAACTTCCCAAAGTTTTTAGCGCTTTGTTTGTAATATTTAGGCCTATAATAATAATAATAAAAAAAAACACTTTAATACTTTTCAAAATTAACCATTTATACAGTATCGAATGTGTAATATACATCCAGCTGGCGATCAGGACCCAACCAAAGCAGAGGGATATTGTATTTCCCTGAAGGCATTTACTTAGCAATGTAAATTGTTTTGCTTATTATATGGCTATTTGCCATGTAAGTAAATAATTAGACACAAAATGTTAATTGGAGTTGAAATATTTTATTGTCTCACTAAATACAAAGCTTCAACACAGAAAAACAGTTGCTACCAAGTGGCTTTGGGGCTAGATGAATGAACAAGTTCAAACAAGACAAATATTTAAAGGACAATGTATTTTACCTGTTTATTATCTTCTAATCAGAATAGGAATCAACCAAATAATCATGTTTCAATAGCACAATTTCTGGTGAAAAACTGCATTACCCATGATGCTGCAAATAAATCTCCACCAATTAGGGAATTGAAACAAGCAAGTTGCACCAAAATAACTATTTAATACCCACTTACTCCCATGATGTATTGTAAATTGCGCAATCGAGCCAGTCTCTCTATGCCATCAAACTACTTAAATATTTTATATATTTTGCCATGCATCATGGGATTGTAGTTCGTTCCCTCATTAAAGCCTTTTTTAATAGCAAAATACATGATTGGAACAACATCTAATGAGTAAATGATGACAGAATGTTCATTTTCTTGTACCTTTATTTTTGTGACTGATTTAAAAAAAAAATTGGTTCAGAATTTGTGATTTACTGTGTAGCTGGTTGGTTTGATTTGTGGCTTATAACTCTTTATGGAAGACTTAAAACAATCTTTATGAGAAAAATCAATGGGAAAAAGTATGAGTGCTTGCACTCTATAAATATGAAACAAGAAATATCACACAAGCAAATATGTTGTTTCAAATTATCATGACAGGAGGACATATTAGACACAATATTGTCTACTGTTGCTAAATCAAGTAAAATAGTTCCACATGCATCCACAGAAGAACTTTAATAAATAAGCTTTTAATAATAAATAAGCGTTTTTGAATGAATCTTTTGATTGAATGATTCATTAACTCAATAACAAAGAGAGCACCTAAATTCAAAATAGCATACTCATTTTCTACGTCTAATAGCAGAAATAGCAATAGAAGTATGTTTGTATGCTATGAAGATTCGTCTCATCATTAGTTTTATTCCTTTTGTTTTAACTAATGGATTTAATGAATGACTGAATAATGACTCGCTCATAAAGGCAGCTGCTTGTTGGCACTTATGCTGTAACTTTCAGGAAAGGTCACTGAAATATCACAACAGTGTGTTATATATATTTAATGTATGAAGCATTAAGAAATGTTAACTTATGAACCAAGGTCTTTTTTCTAAAAGAGACAATTTGTTAGGATTATCTCATGTCCTTCATTGACCAAATGTCAATGTTTTGAGAGTAGAGAAGACAAGTTCAAAAAGTTCAACAAGTTAAACTTCCTCTTAGGATGTGTCCCTTATTACACTCTCTGTAACTGACTTTCCACTGCACTAATCTTAAAACAAACCATTCAAAAAATGACATTCAATTCACCCACGCACATATATCTCATAAAACCCATAGAGCTGTCTTTAAAATGTCTGTATGGTACTGTAAACAAGAGATAATCCATTTAGCATTTCACAGTTTGACCATTTTGTTTCAGAAATGTCTTCAGTCTGACATGACAGCTCTGCAGCGTGTCCTTTCACCTCCAGGCTTACCCCTGACCCAAATTCTCATCCATGGAATTTCTATAATGTTCATGTATTTGGGTGAGCAAACTATTACAGTACATTTGAAAATGGATTAGCAGGACCATGGCTGGGAATGGATGGGAGGAGGAGGGGTTGTCTTTTGGCATAGACAATCAAACAGGAAATACAAAAGTGTGTTCAGTCACAGCCTCATCACGTACCACATCTCATCATGTCTAACAACTGTATCATAATCCACCGAGGATAGCTCTTTTAGGACAGCACTCGGCCTCAGTGGTGTCTTTGCTATCTGAGAGAAAAGCTATGTTTTTTTGTATTTATTTTACTAGTGATTCTGTTGTCATTTCAATATGCATTAAAAAAAACAGGCAGAACTTAAAAAGTAAGGAAAGCATACAGAAAGGAGATTTTTCTTTGACAGATTTGAAGGAAATCATGTATTGACTGAATGTGGGAAGAATATAATAAAAAAAAATCATAAGCTTCAATACGTGATTATTGCTATGATGAGCATGCTGTACATTTCTTAATTAAAATCGAATCAAATGAGCTGATAAATGTTATAATGTATTAACTGTGGTTACAATTATTCATTAGATTGTTCTGTGCATTATAAAATGCAGTAATGCATTAAAACGACTTTTATTCTGCATTATACATAAAGGCTTTAAGTAAAGTGTTACCCGATATTTTATAAAAATCACTTGACTGTTTATCATTAATACTGCAAAAGCTTTTATTTTGCAAAACCAGTCATGTGGTGCAACCACACAGAAACAATGGTAAATCCCATAAAACTAAATACATATGGTGCAACCAATATGCAAAACATAAACAAAAACCACGAAAGTCATGTGGTGCAATCAACACGGAGAAACATGAATAAAAACCATGAAAGTCATGTGGTGCGACCAACATTGAAAAACATGAATGAAAACCATGAAAAGTAATGTGGTGTGACCAACATGCAGAAACACGAATAAAAACCACGAAAACCAATGTGGTGCGACCAACAAGCAGAAACATGAATCCAATTCCTTAAATCTGAGTTACATGGTGTGACCAGCATGCAGAAACAAAACTAAAAACCTTAAAACAGGAAATTATGTCATGGAGAGGAACCCTGCAGACCCTCATGACTGTGTCTCAAGGTTAATCTCTTAATAAATCAGATAATTTGATAACACAATTATATATAATTATAGTTCAGGTTGTGAAATGTTATGTTGTACAACCCTTATCCCAAAAAACATGATAGTTTTGATTTTTTTAATATAATTTTGTAATGAAATAATGATTAAGTACACACCCATTTTTACTGACCCACAAGTCACTTTCACCAAGTAACAACGTAAGGCAAAAATGACCAGGGTAGTGGCTAAACTACCAAGCTGAAGTCAAAATTTTCAAGGAGGATGATATTTGCAACACAGCTTGGAGCAGTGTGACTGATTGTCATATTTGAATTCTTCGGAAGTAAATTGTTGGCTGATACATGGCAAAGCTGTTGGCAAAATATCTACATTTTCAGCATTTCCGTGTTTACATTTATAGCAGTGAGTCTGGAAAAGCTGGAACAGTAGCTTGGAGGGCCTGAACCTGAGCCAAAGCAGCACAGATTGCTGTGAACATTATTTACAAGATGCCTGATTCTCCCATGCACTTGTACAAGAAGAGTCACCCATGAATATTTATGCTGTGTAGATGCACCATAACGTTGTGGACAACATGAGCAGGGAGGGTGGATCTGGAAAGTGTGTGTCTTCATCAGAAAAGCTGGATGAGGAAATTTTGGGCGAGGGGAAAAAGTCCATGTGTGACCATCGTATGAGATAGGACTCAAAGAGAAAAAAGACTAAAGAGACATCTGGAAAGATGAGAGGCTTGACAGAGAGAGATGAGAACAAAAACTGGGATGAAGAATAATAGATGGAAGGGAAGCTGGATGTGGAGACAGCTCGGAACAGATGGGAAATGAAATGCAACGGGAGTGAGAGGGATCAGGAAAGGGTTCATGCAGCAAAGATTTGGAACAGAGAGAGCTATATAATGTACACTGAAAACAATAGAACCATTTCACTCACAAATAGCTAGTACATTTCAAAATTAATTAAAATGAAACAGCAAGTAACTCACCGTACTAAATGGAAATGTTTGAAGAAGACTGAAAATATTATAAAACATACTCCAATAATCTTTTACATTTCACTTCTGATTATACCCTGTATAATTTATTATGTGACAAATAAAGAAACCTTGATATGGTGGTATGAGAAAGAAAGAAAGAAAGAAAGAAAGAAAGAAAGAAAGAAAGAAAGAAAGAAAGAAAGAAAGAAAGAAAGAAAGAAAAAGAAAAAAGAAAGAAAGAAAGAAAGAAAGAAAGAAAAAAAAAGAAAGAAAGAAAGGATGAATGAATGAATGAATGAATGATACTGCTTCTTAACCTTTAGAAATGTTAATAATGAACTTCAGAAGTTCAATCTGAATAAAATATGATTTTATTTTCTAACTATCTTAAATTATGTTTTTTTTCAGTGCTTTTACCGAAATTTGGGACAATTTAAAATCCAAATAAACATTTACAAATAAATAAATAAATAGACAAAATTGTAAAATGAAAACATTAAACAAATACACCAGAATGTGATACAGTAAATAACAAGGTTGAAAATGTTAATTTTACCATGAATGAAAGAACAATATTTGTTTTATCATTTTAAAAACTTACAAGATTGTTTTATATGTTTTGATATTTCTATGAATCCATTTAGTTGAATATATATTTAATTCAAAAGACAATTAGAAGCACGTTGTTAAACTAGCTTACATACATACATTTATGATATCGTGGCATGCATGTCTCTGTATTGATGGATGTAAAAGTCTTTATACTGATTATGTACACGAGACCCTCTGTCCATCAGGATGAGTAATCAATCAGCAGATGAATTAAAGAAATTAAGCACAATGTATATGCAGAATTAGAGTTTAATCATTATGTATTATTCCTGTTGAGCTACAGCTTTCCTGTAGCTCAACTGGTAGAGCATGGCGTTAGCAACGCCAAGATCATGGGTTCGATTCCCAGGGAAAGCAAGAGCTGAAAATGTAGAAATGTAGAAACTGTCACTTGAATGCAATGTAAGTCGCTTTGGATAAAAGCGTCTGCTAAATGCATAAATGTAAATGTATTAATTCAATGCTTGGTGACATTATTTAAAGTCAGAAATTAAAGTCAAGTCTAGAATACACTCCACAACCTTTAAAATCTGAAGATTTTAAAACAATAGGCATCAAAAAACAAGCCTCTCTTTGTAAACATAGTAAAGCAAAACAGCCATTTAAAAGAAAAAGACAAGAAGAAAACCTCCCTCTGCAGCTGTCATCTAGAATCCAGTTTGTGACTGTGAAGATGACAAGGAGTCATGAATGTTTGCTATGACTGGTGGGATGTTTGTTTATATGGTGAGGGTCATCTGAAGTTCTCCTTGTGTGAAGAACGACGAATGCAGTGTAGAAGTTCTTCTGAATCTCCAGTCTTCAGTCAGCAACATCCCAGCCTGTGAACCACTTGCCTTCTGTCAATAAACTAAAGCCATTTTTGTAGCATACGTTCTGCTCCCCACAACATCTCTCCCAGCAAACAGGCTAAAGACATGAATGACACCAGCTAATCAATCAAATTCGAATACATTCACAAACACAGGCAAGCCAAAATCACTGACTTGTCTTTCACAAGTTTCACTGAGACATCTGCAAGAGCCCAGAATGAAGCTGGTTTCACCAGATACACAAGTGAGACGCTACGTTAAGTGACAACGCAAACAAATATCCCAGTTCCAAACCAGAGGGAGGGATGACAGCGTCATCTGTTGTGATGACCTAACACTTGGTGAACCATATAGTGATTCACACATCACTAAGTGTCCACACTGCAGTCAAAAGATAGTGTATAATTACCAAGAGCCCAAATGAAAGGTTTGCAAATAACCACATTTCTCTCAGTACTGGTAGAGTAAGTAATGAGTGTGTGCATGCAGAGGCATCCGAGTGATACAAGTAAGACAATGTTCCTGCCCAGCTACGCGTGTGGAGGTGGACAGGAGTGGCTAATTGCTGTGTTATTGGCCCAGAATGAATGGAATACTTAATTAGACCCTTTTTGCACAAGAATAAAAAGAAAAAAGTTGATCATATGACAATTTCAGAAAAATATATTAAAACACTACTTATTAAGAATGCAATACTGAAAATGCACTTAGTATTTTTTGTATTGTTGTGCTGGTCGTCTGCAACTTATAGTGACACCTGATGATGTGGATGTACAGTATGTGACCATGATCTATTATTCATGACTGACCATGCTGTGTTCATTGTCAGTCATGATTAATAGAATAGTTCACCCAACAAAGAAAATTTGCTGAAAATGTACTCACATTCGAGCCATCTATGTTGTAGATTAGTTTGTTTCTTTATTGAAACAAATTTAGAAAAATGTAGCATTACGTCACTTGCTCACCAATGATCTTCTGCAGTAAATGGGTGCCGTCAGATTGAGAGTCCAGACAGCTGATAAAAAACATTACAATAATCCACAGGTAATCCACATGAATCCAGTCCATCAGTTAAAATCTTATGAAGTGAAAATGTACATGTTTGGAAAAAACTAATCCATCATTAAAGAGTTTTAACTTTAAACCGTATAGCTTCTTGCAAAAATAGCAATAATAACGCTTTCATCATCCATAATAATGCTGTCCAGTCTATTGTCCTCTCACAACTAAATCAACCAACCTATTTGTTTGGAACTGTTTTAGACTGTTTTCACTTGTTAACAGTATTTGATCTGTACATATTTATCTCAACTTTTCAGTGGATAAAGCGGTAACACTTCATTAGGGACCAATTCTCACTATTAACTAGTTGCTTATTAGCATGACTATTATTAACATGTTGGCTTTTTATTAGTGCTTATATTCTGCATCCCTAATCCTGCAATCTTAAGAAAAAGGGTCCTAATCAGTACCAGAAAAGGGTTCTTCGGCTTGTAAGAATAGCAGAACCTGTTTATAGGGTTCCATACAGAACCATGCTTTGAAAATGCTATATAGGACTTTAATGGTGTTATAAATAACCTTTTTAATGATAGTTTTTCATTAACATTAGTATGATAATATCATTAATATAATTATTTGTATATATTATTTATTAATATTTTTTAACCCCTCTATCTGCCTGACCTTATAATCTATTTTACCTATCTCATATCTTATAATATACTTGTAATATCTTATAATATAATTGGCTATTAGGGTTTTACATAAAACCAACAACAACAACAACGTGTCAATTTTATAATTGTTTTAATAACGTGAAATTGAAGCAAAAATGACAGTGTTCTAACAACAGTTATCAGTAGAATACATTAATGAATGACAATGGACATTGAACATAAATAAATGATTAAAGTTAAACAAAATAGATTATAAAATAGTGCATTGAAGACCAAGCTCCAGTGAAATGTCTTCACAATCCTCTATGATGCCTTTAAGTTCATCATTATCTGTATTTTGGTGTGATTGAATGACAGTTTCTCTCTGCAGATGAGGTTGTAGCATCTGAAATGCTCAATTGAGTTTAGATATACCATGTGTCTCCTTTCATTTGTTTATATGTAAACAATTGTTTATGAAGGCCAAAAGTAGTATGTGAGGACTTCAAAATGTTAAAAGGAAAAAAATAATATATAGTAATGGGATAGCTGGGTATGTTTATGCATAAACCCTAGTAATAAAATATCTAACAAAGGGAATTCTTTGTTACTTACTTAGTGAAGAAGAGGGGAATATCCTTAACTGAATAGAGCTGGTCACACATACATGTTCTCTTAAACTAAAAAGAGAAAAGACATAGAAAAAACAATTAGTCTCTGAAAGTTATAATTTATAGACATGTTAAGAAAGAAACTATATACCTGTTGAGAGTGTTGAGTCTGTGTAGTTGGATGGCTGAGCTCCAGAAAATCAGTAATGAAGCCTCTTAGAGTGTAGCCTTTTCGCATTAAAACAACAATAACAACAACAGCAGCATGTAGTGTGAATAAAGTATGTTTTTATTGACATGCAAAATTGTCAGTGCTCATAACAAGTTATTAGCTGAATACATTGACGAATGACAATTTAAAATGAACATGAATAAATAAATAAAGAAGTAAAACGCAAAATAAGAACAAAAAATAGATGTGATGAAAACCATGTTTCAGTGAAACAATCACATTCCAATCAATAATATCACTTTAAGTCCATTATTTTGGAGTGATTAAGTGGTGATTTTTCTCTGCAGGTGATGAGATTGTAGGATGTGATACATCTGAAATACACAATTGAGTTTAGAGTTACTGTGTTCATGTGTTTATGTAAAAACAATCATGTTTATGAAGGCCAAAAGCATAAATGGACAGTATGTGAGCCCTTCACAATCTTAAAAGAAAAAAATGATAACAAGACATGGGATAGTTTTAATATTTTTTGTGACTGGGCATGTTTATACATAAACCCAAGTAATAATTTAAACAGTCTTAACAATATGAATTATAAATTAATTGTCTCTTTTACTTAGTGGAGAAGAGGAGATACGTTTTTAAAGCTTAGCAGAGCTGCACACACTTGCAGAACCTGATTTTATCAAGCGTGACATGTTCCTGGATCAACATCTTTATTGACCCTAGAACAACATTGTTATTAACCAATCAGATTTGAAGAACAAGTTTATTCGTTTTGTGAAGTTTAGGCTTACAATCAGTGTTCCCCTCCGGGAACATCGAGCTGCGTCGAAAACGCTAGGGGAACGCCATCAGCGATGTCCAGCTCTGAATCATAGGTGTAATCAGTCAAAATTGACACAGCCAGGCGTCAGGTGTGGGTGGCGTCACGACCAGGATGCTTAAAAGCACGTGATGTGCAGCCGGCGCGCCAGCTTTTTGTCATTCAGCAAAGCTCTCTGTGTGTGTCAGTCATTGTCTGTAGATCTGTTATTATCCAGTTAGGAAATAAGAAAGTTTGTTCTTAAAAAGGCAGGCAAAGAAAGATTAGTACAGACATGTCAAAGGCAACCTTTAAATCTAAGAGGCGAGTGGTTCACAGTACAGACAGTGTGTGACTCCTGCCCTCGCTTCATCACGAGAGGATACACACAGTCTGTGCGTGGTCTGCTTGGGGGCGGCACGCGGAGTCGGCTTTTGAGGAAGCCTGCTGCCCGCATTGTGAGCGGCTTCCCATTCACACGCTTCGCTCCCGGAGAGCTCTCTTCGAGGAGGGAGTTTTTGCTAGCGCTCCTCACGGTGCTGGCCCCGCCTCCGCTGAGGCGGAGCGGTGGCTGCACTCGTGGGGCTCGCAATTGGATTTGGCAGAGGATTAGAGATGGCTAAACCCCTATCTCTGTCCTCACCTGCCAGATCCACTGCCCGTTCTCTGGGTTCGGAAGCCCGTACTGCGGTTTCTTCCCCTCAGAGGCGGGGCCAGTGTTCACCTATCTCCCTCCGAGGAGGAAGATGTGGAGAGCACTGGTTTTCGCCCACTCTATCCCCACAATACGAGGAGTTATTAGAGGTAGTTACTCGTGCGGTTGCCAAGTTAAACATTAATTGGCCGCCGATGATCGACTGAAAAGCAGCGAAGTAAGCTAGATGAACGCTTTCTGCGTAGTAAGTCACTACCTCTACGCCGGAGCCTGCCTTTCTTTCCCGATCTTCACACTGAGGTGTCGAGATCGTGGAAAAGGCCTTTTTCTTCACGCCTATTTATCCCCACCTCTGATTATTATGGTAATGTGGCGGGGTTAAGTGAGTGTGGTTACAGAGCGATGCCCCGGGTTGAACAGACGCTTGCGAGCTATCTGGCACCCGGTGCGGCATCGTCTCTGAAGGCTCGGTCTTGCCCACCAAGCCGCTGCGTGGGTCATCAGCGCTGTTGGGCAAAGTGCTGCGACAGCAGGTCAGGCAGGTGCATGCCTTCACACTATGGCTGTGCTTCAGGCATATCAAGCAGACCTGCTGAAAGAGCTAGATGAGGCGAGCAAATCAGTTCAAGTGATGTCGGAGAACTGAGGAGAACCGCTGATTTAGCTCTCCGCGCCACTAGGGAGACCGCCCGTGCCATTGGGCGGTCTATGGCAGCAATGGTGGCAGCGGAGAGGCACTTATGGCTGACTCTGTCCGACATGAAAGAGAAGGACAGAGTCGTCTTGATGGATGCCCGCTTGCGCCCTCTGGGCTGTTCGGCGACGCCGTTAATTGATCGTCGACAGGTTCAGGAGGCTTCTAAACAGGCGGCGGCATTTCAGCGGTTTCTCCTCGCTGCTCGGTAGCTCTAGGGGCTGCTGGGGAGCAGCCCCAACCGTGTACCAGCTCCTCATATAGGGAGGCCCAAAGGCAGGCGTTGCCGCTCGTGCTCCCCAGCGGGACCGAGCTCGACAACGCTCTAGAAAATCGAGGCTTTCGGAGGCGAGGCCCGACCTGAGGGTCGTGCTTCAGTCTAGGAAGCCCTCAATGAAGCGGTCCTGACGTCTACGCGGGACTGTTGAGGGCGGCCTGCTGGAAGAGCGGGGTGCACCGCATTACGGTGTCCGTCTCTCCTCAGCGCCCTCTGGAGATCGTCCTGCCAACCCTGCCAGAGTTCCAGGGCGCAGCGGTCTCCCGCGAGTGCCTTTCTCAGTTCTTTCCACCCGGAGAGCTGAGAGCTGAGAGCCTCGCCACGCCTTCAGGGATCTCCCGAGCAGCTACATCGGTGGCTTCCTGCCGGTCCTCCGTGTCAGGGCATCGATCTAACAGCTCCAAATACACCAGAGGCCAGTCTCGAGAGACTGGCTCCCTTAGTAGATTATTTAGCAGCGTGGAAACTACTGCCAAATGTATCTCATTGGGTCCTGCAGACTGTAGAGAAAGGCTATTGTATTCAATTCGGCGCTCCGCCGCCACCTTTCAAAGGGTTGTGTCTCACGAGCACAAATCCCGAGCAGGCTCTGGTATTAGAACAAGAGGTCAGCTCTCTTCTGAGGAAGGAGGCCATCGAGGTGGTCCCTCCTCTCGACAGAGAGTCCGGGTTCTACAGCCGGTACTTCCTTGTTCCAAAGAAGGATGGAGGGTTACGTCCAATTTTAGATCTGCGGCTACTGAACCGCTCAGTCAGCCGCCTGAAGTTCAGAATGCTTACTGTAAAACAGGTCGTGTCTCAGATCAGATCCGAGGACTGGTTCGTCACGATAGATCTAAAAGATGCTTATTTCCACATATCCATGTTTCCCAGTCACAGGAAGTTCCTGAGGTTCGCTTTCAGGGCAAAGCTTACCAATATCGGGTTCTTCCTTGACTAACACTCTCACCCCGAACTTTTACGAAGTGCGTGGATGCTGCACTGGCTCCTTTGCGACTCCAGGGCATCCGCATACTCAATTACATCGACGATTGGTTGATTTTAGCTCATTCAGAGCAGTTGGCGGTTCGACATCGAGATGTCGTTCTCTCACATGAAAGAGTTGGGGTTAAGACTAAATGCAAAGAAAAGTGTGCTGTCTCCATTCCAGAGAACCACTTATCTAGGCGTGGTGTGGGATTCGACCACGATGCAGGCACGATTGTCCCCTGCTCGGATCGAGTCGATTCTCAACACGGTCAGGAGATTCAGAGAAGGCCTGTCACTCACTGTCAAGCAGTTTCAAAGACTGTTGGGTCTGATGGCAGCAGCGTCCAACGTGATACCTTTTGGCCTGCTGTACATGAGACCCCTACAGTGGTGGCTCAAGTCCAAGGGGTTCTCCCGAGAAACCCATTCCGCATGATCAAGGTCACGCGGCAATGCCTACGTGCCTTGGACATGTGGAGGAAACCGTTCTTGTCTCAGGGCCCGGTCCTGGGAGCTCCTTGCCGCCCGTGTAACGCTAGCGACGGATGCATCCCTGACCGGTTGGGAGGCGGTCATGAGTGGCCACCCTGCCCGCGGCCTGTGGAGTGGTCACCATCTCACGTGGCACATCAACTGCCTGGAGATGCTGGCCGTGTTTGAGCACTGAAACATTTTCTTCCGGACCTAAGAAATCACAATGTGCTATGCGCACCGACAACACAGCTGTGGTTTCTTATATCAACCACCAGGGAGGTCTGCGTTCGCCCCTTATGCAAGCTGGCGCACCAGATCCTTGTGTGGTCCCAGGACAAGTTCCTCTCGCTGAGAGCGGTCTATATTCCTGGGCATCTCAATGTAGGAGCAGACATCCTGTCGAGGCAGGGGCCGAGGCCCGGGGAATGGAGGCTTCACCCCGAGGTGGTGAAGCAGATTTGGAGAGTTTTTGGCCAGGCACAGGTGGATCTGTTTGCGACTCGTCAGACATCGCACTGTCCCCTCTGGTACTCTCTGACTCATCCGGCTCCGCTGGGGCTGGATGCTATGGTACAGACGTGGCCGAGGCTTCGTCTGTACGCCTTTCCCCCGATTGCTCTGCTCCCGGGAGTTCTAGAGAGAGTGCGCCGGGACGGGGTCCGGCTGTTGCTAGTAGCCCCGTTCTGGCCGGGCCGAGTATGGTTCTCGGACCTGATTTCTCTCCTCGACGGCTCCCCATGGGAGATTCCAGTCAGGAGAGATCTCTCCTCACAAGCGGAGGGCATGATCTTTCACCCCGCCCGGAGTTATGGAAGCTGTGGGCGTGGCCCCTGAGGGGCACGACTCATAGCGTCAGGTCTCTCAACCGGGGTTGTTGAGACCATTCTCCAATCTAGAGCTCCCTCGAGGAAACTGTATGGCCTCAAGTGGAGACTCTTCACTTCTTGGTGTGGAGACCACCAGCTCGACCCAGTTAACTGCCCGATTGGTACAGTACTGGAGTTTCTGCAGGCTCGGTTCTCCAGGGTTATCCCACTCCACCCTGAGGGTTTATGTGGCAGCTATAGCGTCTTACCACGCCCCATGGGTGGACAATCAGTGGGCAAGGACCCCTGATCATACGTTTCCTCCAGCGGTGTGCTGAGGCTCAGGCCTAGAGTGCGGTCCAGGGTCCCTCCTTGGGATCTCGCTGTTGTGCTAGAAGCTCTCTGCAAACCTCCGTTTGAACCCATCGAGCAGGTATCAGAGCGTCTTCTTACGCTGAAGAGGCGGTGCTACATTTAGCCATATCTTCGCTGAAGAGGTTGGGGATCTACAGGCCCTCTCGGTGGCCTCTATAGACTTTCGCCCGGTCTGGCGAAAGTCTTTTGTACCCTCGTGTGGGTCGTCCCTAAGGTCCCCTCCTCGGTACCCGTGGCCCGTTGTACTCCAGGCCTTTTGTCCTCCTCCTTCAGGAGCCCAACCAGGAAAAGCTTAACTGTATGTGTCCAGTGCGAGCACTGGGCGCATACGTCCACAGAACTGCCCTGGAGAAAATTGGACCAACTGCTGGTATGCTACGGTCCTCCTAAAAGGGTTTTCCAGCTGCTAAGCAGACCCTTAGTCGGTGGATAGTGGATGCCATCATAGTTGCCTATGAGTCCTCTGATCTCCCCTCGCCTTTGGGGTCAAGGCTCACTCAACCCGAGTATGGCGGCCTCCAAGGCCTTTTTTACAGGTGTCCCTATTCAGGACATTTGTGACGCTGCTGGGTGGTCTCGCCTAACCTTCGTCAGATTCTATGACCTAGATCTGCAAGCCACTCCTGGCTCTGCTGTTCTCTTGCCGTAGCTGTGCATTCCACACACTGAGCAGGGATTGGTAATTCTGGCAGCGTGGACATCTCGTTCCCCCTAGCGTTTCGGCGCGGCTCGATGTTCCCGGAGGGCGTCCCAGGTTACGTATGTAACCCTGGTTCCCCGAGGAACGCAGGACGCCTGCGTCGCAAGGCCATACTTCCGGCATCCCTACTAGAGCTTTGCTTCATTCCTGGAAGCTGCGCGGCTGCACATCACGTGCTTTTAAGCATCCTGGTCGTGACGTCAACCGCACCTGACGTCTGGCTGTCAATTTTGACTGATTACACTTATGATTCAGAGCTGGACATCGCTGATGGCGTTCCCCTAGCGTTTTCGACGCAGCTCGATGTTCCCGGAGGGAACACTGATTGTAAGCCTAAACTTCACAAAACTAATAAACTTGTTCTTCAAATCTGATTGGTTAATAACAATGTTGTTCTAGGGTCAATAAAGATGTTGATCCAGGAACATGTCACGCTTGATAAAATCAGGTTCTGCAAGTGTGTGCAGCTCTGCTAAGCTTTAAAAACGTATCTCCTCTTCTCCACTAAGTAAAAGAGACAATTAATTTATAATTCATATTGTTAAGACTGTTTAAATTATTACTTGGGTTTATGTTAGGGTTAGGGTTACATACGTAACCTGGGACGTTTGTTGCTTGTACATCAGTGTCATTCATCTATCATTTCCTCTGATTTTAGGGATTACTCATTGGTAAGGTTAGGTTAAGGTGTATGTGTAGGAAAATGGTCAAAATTTCATTTTTGGATTAAAATGTTGTTCCAGGGTCAACGATATATGTTGACCCAGGAACACATCTAACTCAGCAAAATCAGGACATGCCACACACTTAGGCTATATGTGACCAAAAGAGAGAAAAGATAAGAACATGTTTGTTTGGAAACCGATTACAAGTTAATTTTGTTTTTAAATATAAGAATGAAATTATTTACTTGGTTGAAAATGTGTGTATTTGGATCACTGAACTCCAAAAAATCAGTAATGTAGTGCTTTGAAGGTTACAGATTTAAAAAACAAAAGGGCGGGAACAAATAACCATAAACTCTAACAAATAACTATTTCAGCATAAAATTGTTCTTCAGAATGCTATGCTTCTAAATAAAACCATCACTGCATGTAAAAACCCTTTAAAGAACCATATATTTTCATAGTGTACCCAATACCTAAACTTAATAACTACTTTGCAAACTATTAATAAGCAGCAAATTAGGAGTTTTATTAAGGCAAGAAGCATAGTTAATGATTTGTTAATAGCGAGAACTGGACCTTAAAATAAAGTGTGACAGATATTATGTTCAATAGATATTATTAAAATAAAGTGTTAATGCAATATTATGGATAGAGGACTTTTATTTTGGCAGGAAGGAATGGTGGAAGTTAAAGTTAAAAACTTCAGTTTAAAAATATTGATGGATTTGTTACGTACAAAAAAGCATCTTTTATTTCAAAAGATATTAACTAATTGACTTGTGGATTATTGGTGGATTATTGTGATGTTTTATCAGTTGTTTTGACTCTCAGTCTGACGGCACCCATTCACTGCAGAGGATCCATTGGTGGTGAGCAAGTGATGTAATGCTAAATTTCTCCAAATCTGTTTTAATAAAAAAACATCTGCATCTTGAATGGCCTGAGGGTGAGTAAATGTTAAACATGATTACATTTGTATTAGTATTATTATTTTCTCTTTTAATGAGCATGAAATTACTGTGAAAGATAATTATACAACAGATTATTATCATTAAGCCACAGCATGATAAAGAGGGACTGTCCCAACTTTGATTCATGAATGTTACACTTGACATTACCAAATCAATTGGCTTTACTTGCTGTTCTTGTAAATGCTTTTGGGATTTCAGACAACCATGCAAAGTAATTACCAGAGTCAATCAAGTATGCTTAATAATAACCTCAACATTTTCTTGCTTTTGTTCAACTGAGAAAACCTAGTGCATCACTGAAATGAGACTTTAAGTAAAACGTAAAGCAATACAATGGAAAATGTATTGCTGTGCAAATTTCCGGTGCACAGTCAGCTGTGTCCAATGTGTCTACTAACACATTTCAACATGAACAAATCCACTGAAAAACTTGAATACCTCAAGGACCCAATGTACACTATATCTACTTTTCCATTAAGGTTGCAGAGGAAGATTGGAGAAATTCCAGTGCAGCCAGACTGATGTGCTGCCCATGTACTGCCTTTTGAATGTCAAACTATTGGATATTGTGCTTGTGCCTCTGAAGCCTCCCTGGAAGTCTTAATCTACATCAATTCTACTTTAAATCATACCGTGTGATCCAAATGTCTTAGACAGCTAGTGAAAATACTTATATGTTGTACTTTTCTATTGTAATAGTCTATATAAAATCAAATCAAATTTGTTTAAAATCTGATGAACCATGATTTGATGTTCAAAGAGCATCTTAAGCTCCAACAGAAGAACTTACATTTCTCCATTTACAGTGAACACAAATTCATTGATTATTTCCCTTTTTATTTACATGACCTTTGGAGGCGTATAGCCTAAGGAATGCCGCTGAGCAGTGGTCCACCATACCAGTCAAACACAACATTGTGGACATGATGTTTGAACAGTGGAAGCCATGGAAACGGAGAATCACCGCTGTGGTGCTCAGCCAGAACTCATGCAGATAACTATATAGTTTACTGTGTGTACTCAAACAAAAGCTTTTCGTATGGGAATAAGATAAGGTATGGGAAGCAAAAATGACGGACAGACCGACAAAAAGAACGAAACCAGAGGAGAACAATGAAAAATTCTGACAATTTTATGAGCCGATAATGTGCTACTTAAAATTAAAGTGCTTTATTAGGTTACTAACTGATGTTGACATTCATCTCTTTAATAGGTGTTGAGGGGCTGTGATATTGTAATTTCACTGGTACCTCTGGAATTGCTGTTATGAGTCATCGTTAGCATCTCTTTATGGGCTTCCCACACACTGGCATCTCCAAAATGTGAATTCACATGTGATTGAGAAGAGCACCAATTATGTTTCATGTTTGAGGATGAGTTCTGAGGTCATGCGTGTTTTCAGGTAGTTTGTTATTGTATTCATTGCAAACATTTAACTTTTATACATTTAGAAAAAATATAGTACTTCAGAGTATTTTATATGATCAGTATTTTATGTTCTTCATCAGTTAAATTTCCTGATTTAGATCACAGTTACTATGGAAGTTTGTTTCTGCCGGGGATAATAATTACATTCATCAATAAATAAATATAAACAACTTTTTATCTCACAAATCTAACTTTTCCCCTTGCAATTCAGAGTTTATATCTGTTTTTTAAATTTCAAGAAAAAAGTCAGAAGTGTATATAAACTCAAGTAAGAAATATGCACTAATCTGATTAGAAATGTCAGAATTGTAGAATATTAACTTGCAAGAGAAAAAATTCATAATTTTGAAATGTCACAATTACTTAATTAATTTATTTAAATATATAAATACATATATTTATATATATTTTTTTTTTTGTTTAATTACAAATTTAATTTTAAAAAGTCAGAATTGTGAAAACTGTGAATTCTGAGTTTACATCTCACAATTGCGACTTCTTTTCTCAGAATTGCCAGTTGATATCTCGCAGTTCAGTATCTTTGTCTTGAATTTTCAAGATAAAGTCAGAGCGTAAGATATAAACTCAAATAAATATGTGCAAACCTGATTAGAAAAGTCAGAATTGTAAGATATAACTTGCCCAATTTAGAGAAAAGTCAAATTTATTAGATGAATAGTCAAAATGACTACTATTACTATTACTATACTATACTATTTATTTATTTATTTTCCATGGTGGGGGGAGAAATTTAATTGCGAATTCAATTTTAAAAAGTCAAAATTGTAAGATACAAACTATGAATTGTGAGAAAAAAGGAGTTTATATTTCACAATTCTAACTTCTTTTTTTTAGAATTAACCATTTTTATCTTGCAAGTTTTTATCTCACAAATCAGATTTTCTGTTTTTGAGTCATAATTACCTTTTTTCATTGACAGAAATGGGCTTCCATAGAGTTCCACATCATCTAATGCATATATGCAAGTGATTTATTCAGATATAATATGCATGTTGAGTATCTGCCACCTCAGCCTGATTTACTCGTTCACCTTTTCAGCAGTAGCTTATTTGGTGAAACCTCGTATTTCTTTGACTTTCTTCCGCCTCTTCATTGGATCATTATTGAGTGGAACATAGTTTCATGAATCAAAGTGCTGCTCATTTCTTGCTATATTGGAAATTCTTTTATTACAGAAAGTGCTAGCGCAAGCTATTATTTTAGGGGTTTGTTGAATGGATCTCTATACTAGCAAGATGATGTGTGCTGTAAAGCAGTGTCCTCACTGAGATATTTGTAAAGTGTTGGTCTTTGCGACTGTGACAGAATACTAAAGCAGTGGTACAGAAAAATGATTGTGCTGAGTCAGCTCACACGGGTGTGTATGTGTGTAGCCTGGACTTTTTGTGATTTATGAATATGCAGCACTTTGAAAACTTCAGAAAATGATGTTCATGCATATTTGTGCAAAGAAGAAAAAGTGTGCACATGCATGAGTGGAATTGTACATGTCTTAAAATCCAGAGTTAAGGAAGAGCGATTAATGCCCCAAAGCTAACGCAATGTGCATTAAGTGCTAAACTGTATCAAATGTAATTGTCATTTTGCCCTGGGGAAAATCTGGAATCAATAAATCAATAAAAAAATTAAAAAATTAAAAAATTAAAAAATCAATCAATCAATCAATCAATAAATCAATAAATCAAATCAAATAGTGCAGTGTTAAAGGAATAGTTCACACAAGAATAAAGATTTAAAGATAAATGTATTCACCCTCAGGCCATCCAAGATGTAGATTTGTTTGTTTCATAATTAACGGATTTGGAAGAATTTAACTTGCTCACCAATGGATTTAACTCTTAAAAAATGGTACTTGAATTGTAACTTGAATGATATTAAACCAATCTAAAGAATTGAGCTGAATCTTGTATGAAGGGCTTGTATTTTGACTGGAGGCAATGGTTTAAAGTTAAAAATATCTTAATTATGGTTTAGTTTCTACAGTTTTTCATTTCACAAGACATTAATTGATGGACTGGAGCTGTGTGGATTACTTGTTGATTATTGTGATGTTTTTATCAGCTGTCTGGACTCTCATTCTGATGGCACCCATTCACTGCAGAAGATCCATTGGTGAGCAAGTGATGCTAAATTTCTCCAAATCTGATCTGATGATTAAAATCTCAGCTCAGATACGTGATCAATCTAGTCTAAGGAAACACAAGTGGTCAAGTGTAAAAAGGCCCACAGATTTGACCAATATTTTGGTCCAGATGTGTGAATGGTATCCTATCTTAAGTAAAACATAGAAAGCTCTTGCTTTTGTTAACAGCATGTTGTTTGTGTTAATTTAATTATGAAATAATTATAATTTATAAGGGCTGTCTTACCTGTAAGGTATAAATTCCAATGTATTTCCAAAATAAAACAAAAACATTTTACACCTAAAATCCAATTAAACCATTCCCAAATCCACCTTAAACCTGATGTCATGTCAAAATAAAGAAAAGCATAAGCAGTTACTGCAAGCTGAAATCTGTTTTACTCACATTTATGGTCCACATAAGTGGAAATTTAAAGGTGTATGGGACGTCTTACCGAGGGGTCGTTGGTGTCTCTGCTCTTTGTGTTGTTGTGCTGATGTGATTCAAATTTACATGACACAGTCCTCTCACCGGGCTGTCTTGGCTTAACATTGTGTATGTCTACTTTTTTTGCCAGCGGGAATGTCTGGACTGAAAAAGTGAAAGAAAGTGCATGGCTGACAAAAACACTCCGTGATCTCCTTGCTGCACCTGCCATCTCTTTTGTAATCACACAGAAAAACAAGCATAGCTCATGTGGGGTTAATTAAATAAGGCCTCAAAGTTCTCGCTTCAAAGTCTGGCAATTTAACAAAGGAAACTGACTATTAGTAGAGAAAAGTCATCTGTCTTGTGGCAGTTGATGAGGGGCATCAGTATTACCGTGCGAAGAGAAGCTGAAATGAGCAGAGCGACTGTCATGGTCCCATCTGATAGCTGCTAAATAATTATGCTTCATTATCGTGTCAGTGACGCTAATAAAATAACAACAATAGATGCAGCTATCATGATCTCGGATGAAACACATCAGTGGCCATGTGTTAATGTGTAAGGTTTTGCAGTGATAATGTGCCAACAAAAACTCAAGTGTTGAATAGACGCTTGGCTTTTGAATTCATACAGTTCATCATCTCACATATACTTTTACTTGCTCATTGGACACAGTTGGAAGGGGTACCAAATCATATTTAGTCTGTTGACAGGCTGTTAAAAAAGACAGGCTGTTCTTTTTTTGTGTTTCAAAGAAGAAATGAGAGATACAAATGTACTTTAGGTGGTTCTTAATATTTTTTTTCTGCTCAGTTTTATCAGACATGACCCTCAGTTCCGGTATATGCTAGTCAATAAGGGAAGCAATATCCAGCACAATTGAAAAACAAACACCAAGCTGCAGGGCAGGATCTTTGTGTAATGTTGATTGGCTTGTGTGACATAACTGAATGATGCAGTGTGATAAGGCACTTTATCATTAGAGCTGTTTTAAAGTGGGCTGATAAGATGTATTAGAACACATCCATCCCCCCACCCCACCCCCCCGGGCCAGTAGTTGTTCTTGTGCTTAGTGTTTGAATGTTGACGTCGCATTACCTCAAAAATCTTATAGGCTAAATCACTTTTACATAAAAGTGTCAGGTTAGACTGCCCAGTAGCCTACTTGCCATATGAATTTAAAATCACAAATTAGATCTCTGTATTGCCTCTATCGTTTATCCTAGACAGTATGGCATTAAATGGAAAACTAATTAAAAAACTTTGCTTTAAAAAAAAATTTCTCCTCTTTTTACAGAATTAGATATAGTTTCAAAAGAGACCTTAAAGGGTTACTTCATCCCAAAATTCTGAAAATTCTGTCATTAATTATTAATTACTCAGAGCTTTCTGACCCTGCATAGACAGCAAAGCAACTACCACGTTAAAGGCCCAGAAAGGTAGTAAGGACATTGTTAAACTAGTCAATATGATATCAGTGGTTCAACCGTAATGTTATGAATCTTTGAGAATAGAGAAGGGAAGTGAAGAAATTGTTAAATAAAGTAATTGGGACCTAAACACAGGGCGCAATGCAACGCAATGCAACGCAAGTGTTTTTTTGCTAGTTTTAGCCTGACACAGTTATCATTTTCACGTCTACATTCTTAAAAATAAAGGTGCTTCATGATGCCATAGAAGAAAGTTTTTATCTAAATGGTTCCATAACGAACCTTTAACATCTGAATAACCTTTCTGTTTCACAAAACGTTTTGTGGTGAAAGAAGGTTCTTCAGGTTATAAAAAAGGTCAGAAAGAGATGGTTCTTTAAAGAACCTTTGACTGAATGGTTCTTTGTGGAACCATAAATTATTCTTCTATGATATCTCTGAAGAACCGTTTAAGCACCTTTATTTTTAAGAGTGTAGCGCAACGCAGAACCTGATTTTACCAAGTACGACATGTTTACCAAGTACAACATTATTATTAACCAATCAGATTTGAAGAACAAGTTTATAATTTTTGTGAAGTTTAGGCTTACAATCAGTGTTTGTTGCTTGTACATCAGTGTCATTAATTGATCATTTCCTCTGATTTTAGGGATTACTCAGGGGTAAGGTTAGGTTTAGGTGTAGGGAAATAGTCAAGATTACATTTTTGGATAAAACAATACAATATATGTTGACCCAGGAACACATATAAATCAGCAAAATCAGGACGTGCGCCACATTGTTTAAATAGAAAATGCACCTGTGTTCACAGCAAGGTCTGTTCAGGCGCATTGTTGGCGCGTTGCTTTTTTGAGGTAACTGAAAATGATTTTGCCATTGGCCAACTAAAACTTGGTGTAAAGTCAATTGCGCAGTATTTTTTTATTTATTTAAAGGGAATAATATGTAATATGCGCCTATAGGCGGGTGCACAACATGCATACTCTCTGCCTATTACACACACAGGGATGCGCAGCACACAAACATGCCATTAAAAATTAAAGGACTACAATGTAAAAGATTATTATTATGCACGCTTTAAACTCACGCACAAGCACCTTCGTTTCTATGTGCACGTGCAGAATGTATTTAGAAACTTAATTTACATCAAAATTGAATAAAATCTACCAGAGGCCTGTTGTTTAATGCATTTGAGACCTGTTTTCCTCAACATATCTAGTTTACATCTTACATTTGGATCTTTAAAATTCACGAGAGTTTTCCATTTTGCAAAAAGGCTTGTTCTGAGATTAAGTGGGTATTCGTTCACTGAAGAAGTGGCGGCGCGTGAATGCACATCAAACGGATGAGTTCAATATAATAGTAGTTCAAAATAATACTAAAATATACATTATGGTACATATTTTTCATCCCAAAAGTAAAGGAAATTCATTTGAAACTGCCAGGCCCAGTTTCAGATCAATGAGTGTGCTTCTGAAAGTGATGAGAATATGCTTTAACTTTATGGTGAGAATATGATGAGAGAATTTTCCTTTTAGGGTGAACTATCCATTTAATCATCTATTTTGACATTTATTTGTCCCATCCATTGTTATGGTCATCACTATGTCAGTCATTGCAATTTCAAGAGTGACTCACTTTAACTTAATTGGTCACTGTGTTCATAACAGAAAAGAAAAGAAAGAAAAGCACAAAATCAACAGATATATCTGTGTTTAACTAAAATTGCTCGGAGCTGGAAAAAATAATGTAAACAAAAACCGTTGATGTTCCCCTGAGCTCACACACAAATATACACTGGAACATTTCTCACACTGCTCAGACTTGTGAAGATACCAAAGTCTGCTGTCCATATGAGATTTTAATCAGAACTCATTCAGTCAGAATGAAATTAAATTAAATTAAATGTGTCTTTTATTTCTCACAAAAAATGTAGGGATATGAGGACAAAGTATGTAAATTATAAAGTTGATACTTAAGTGAAACACCTCTCACATGTCCTATAAGTCTCTTGAGCTTTGAAATGGCAATAAAATGTTCCATGTCCAATCCAAAAAGATCATTTAAAAGAATGTTGACAAGAAGAAAAGCTTTAAGTTTGATGGCTTTTAGGCTTGGAGGAAAAAGTTCTGGGCTCCTGTTCTGTCAAGCTGTGAGCGGATTAGCCATATCTGACCAAACAGACCTACTTCTACTTCTTGCTTCTATCCTCAGCCTTGCTTTTATTGTCACACACATTTTTACACACCACAGAATTCCATCTATCTCTATTTTTCCTTTCTCACCTTTTCCCTTTTCTCGAGAATACCTGTTATTCAGCAGACAGATGTGGAAAACAAAGGACAAATGACAAGATAAAGACACAAAACAGCAAAATCAAAGCACGGGCAAGAACATGTGCTGTTCATTTATAGTGCAGAACAGCTAAAAGAGAGTTGAACATCTTCTGCCTCCTATTTGACAGAAAATACATCAGTGCCCAAGTGAAAAATATTACTGCACAATTTCCCAAATGTTTCATTTTACCAGTAAAAACATGCTGATGTAACATATTGATTGAAATGGGACATTCTGCCAAGTCATTTTGCTGAATGTATTAGGATTCTATGTTGGTTGCCACATTTACATTCATAAGAATTTTTTTCAAGGTTTCAACTAATGGACTTTTGATTCTTTGCACCGCATCAGAACCTCTCTCTTCCTCTACATAAATATACTTCAAAAACTGAATACACTGAAATATTGAAAAACAGGGAAAATGCTGTAAAAATTGTAATATTTTAAAATATTATTACAATACAAAATAAATGTTTATTATTATTATTACACATTTTTAAATGTAATTTATTCCTGTGATGGCAAAGCTGAATTTTCAGCATCATTACTCCAATCTTCAGTGTCACATGATCCTTCAGAAATAATTTGAATATGCTAATTTGCTTAAGAAATATTTCATATTATCAGTGTTCAAAACAGTGCTGCTTAATATTTTTGTGAAAACCATGATACATTTTATGATGAATAGAAAGTTTAAAAGAACGGCATTTATTTGAAATTGAGTTTAGTGTAATGCTGTGGAATAAAAATATTAAGTTCTTTCATGCACATTTTGCATTTTAAAAGTGGTTATTAGTGAGGTAAAAAGATGTATTAGGATTTTAAGTGAGGTTCAACTACTATTCATTAGCACAAGCCTTTGAGTAACTGTAAGAGCAGCTCCTTTTGATTTGAAAGAATGTCGATCATAACCATAATTTTCGACCCCTCCACCCTTCAACTCTTCAAAGCTCTCATTGCAGAGTGAAGCCTCAAAAGATCAAGTGACACCATAATTCATAGCAGCTATTTGTCGGGCCTGCTAATGGCTAAATGTTTGAACAGCTACACGATCAATAATCTGTAGCTGTCCAGCTCATTAAACTGCAGATCCATACCTTTATCAGAATTGATCTTGTAAACTCGCATCGCTCTCACATGCAAAGTGCAGTATCTCTAATGAACATTCACATTTCACATAGGACAGCATGATGGTCTGATTTCAGAAATGTTTATGTCAGATCAAATGTTTCAGAGTCGACCTCATTAGCATTAGCGGCGCTAATTTTCCTCCCACTGCTTTTCCGCCATTTTGGAATATGAGAAAAATTCCAATGTGCTACTATATTCTCTTAACCTTCACATTTTGTATTGACCTTGGCTTATACAAGGTCCAGAGTCAATGGAGGAGTTGTGGAGTCACTCCGTGAAAAAAGAAAAATGACATTAACCTGCTCATCTGAATGACAGGGGCGGTGAACTTTCATTGGCATTTAATTGTCTGTAATCACATCTCATAAAGCCAGAGTGTCGCAGTCGATCAAGGAACCCTGGGGTAATTCTGAATAATTTGAACAGTGATTATAAAATAAATGAATTTATCCTCTTTATTGTGTAGGAATAATTCACATTTCGACGAGCTACACAAATTATGCATTTTCTCATCTGCTTATTCTTCTGCCCTGTATAGTAATGACAGCTCAATGAAGTAAGAGTTGGTGGAGGGAAAAATTGTCCCCATACTGCTGTGGACACTAATCATATTTGTGCTTATGTATTAGGATTTCAGAAAGTGCAGTGTTCACTAATGCAGCCTACCTGATAAATCCAATCTACAGAAAGTCATTCTGCTGCCTTTAAAGTCCTGCTTTGCAAAGACATTGCAATTACTACATGATACTATATGATATTTAGACAGACTTAAAGAAGTTCCAGATCTATACTTGTGCTCTTATTATTTCACCTATTTTGCCTTTAATGTAAATAAACATGTGAAAACAATATAGCTGCTCTATTAATTGATTTTGATGTTAATTACATTTACGTACAAATTCCTCATCATCATGTTGATATGCTATGTTACTATAAAACTCTTATGACAAACATGCTTTCTAATATCTTCAATTGTTGCGTATACCGAGCTACAGCAGACACATATTAAATGACTTCACTTGGACCCATTGTGCGAGCGGTCTCTTTAATACGCGAGGTTTATTTACTCATCGCTGCTGATTGGGCTAACATTTTTTACACACCCACCAAACAAGAGAAAAAGTATCTCAAACCCTTTTGCACACCGTTGCACACCGTTTGCAGGAAACATGTCGTTCAACCCGGAAACCGTAGCAAAACAAAACGTTGCGCTTGAACATGCCCCTGGTGATGCCATATTGTAAACATTCCACCTCAGGTGGCTAAGCTACCACAACCTAGCCATTTTTCATGGACACATCCTTGCCAGGATTTGTTTTGCCTTTGTTTTCCTGTTTTCATACTTGCTGAAGGTAGTAATCCAAAAGTAGTTTGACCAATAACATGCAAGTTTTGTACATAATGAACCAATCATGGTATGTGAGAAGGTGGAATCTACGGTCAAATCAATGCAAATACGCATACATATTAAGTGTGTTCGACTTAAAGCAGCGTAGCTCAGACCGATCAGTGTTTGACATCAAAGTACCTCGAGAGCATTTTGAAAGCACAAGGAACCATCTGTATGGTACTTTGATGTCATACACCGATCGGTCTGCACACGCAAGCAAAGCCAAAACCCAGATATTTTAGGCAATATAGAAATCCTAGCCAGGACGCGTCTGGGAAAACCATCGCTTAACTGCCATTCACAAATCTTCTCCTGTGGCCTCATTGGATAGTAAAATAGCCATCAGATCTGCACTTAAGAATCTCACCGGAAATACTTTTTGCCTATATTTATGAATATGTGTATCAAACATACTGCTCCCTAACAACTTCAATAGTTAGCAGTTAGCCTCATTTAACTAAAGACTTTTATACAGGTTATGTGTAGTGAAGTGATTTGTCTCTGTTAATTAAATCTAAATGTTCTTAATTTCTCCAGAGAGCAAGCCTGTTGTGAAACATCAGTAAGTTCTGAGTAATAATTTAACAATAAGGTCAGTCTTATGTTATAATTTAAGACTCATCAATTAGCCCTCTGCTTAACAGCTCATCATCCAGCTTCCTGAAAAGCTCTACAGGCACAGAAGGAAAAGGATTAAACCAGACAAAATCTGAAATGGCATGTGGAGTGATGCTCAAAAACCTCAACCGACTGGCCAGAAACATTGACCACTTTGCACCACATGATGCAGGAGACCATAATGTCCATGGCTACCTGCAAGACATTGACTTCCACCTGCAAACTAATGTGACCACCCAAGATAGGCTGTATCTAATTTGGATAACCTTCAGCCTGGAGGTATGGAGCATCCTAGCCCAACAGCCAGAAAACTTCAAATCATGAAACTCATAAGTCTTAATGTAACTGACTCGACGAGCCTACTTACAAAGCTCACAGTGAACGTGAGATGGAGGAGGACACCCAGCATCAAGAGCCTCTTCCTCCGAAATCTACATCCTGTTGTGAGTCACCATCTAGGTGCCATCTCCTGCCCCCTCAAAATGCCTTTTCAAATACTTAGAGAATTAAACATTTACATGAATAAAATTAACAAATGCCACTCCATTTTAGTATTTATTTTACTGAACGGCAGACATTCTTCATAAACTGTTTGAATTGCACTGCCATGCATACAGGAACCAATTACTTTTCACAGGAAGTGATTACTCTAGATAGCGCATGCCTCACCTGGTTTCACCATATCAAATCAAATCAAATCACTTTTATTGTCACATCACCACAGCACATGTGCCTTGGTGAGTGGCATTCTTGAGAGCGAGCTCCAGACAGTGAAGAAACTATTTACATATAGACAGTACATACTTACAGACTTATACAGATGACAATGTTCAATATACACATACATATGCTCCATACACATCAATACACATTATACACCATTTGTACACATTCTACATTATGTACACAAATATACACACAATAATATGCGAAGGTGCAACAGATTATACATAAGCTGGATACGCAATGTCATGGATGTGCATTAGATGGTATCCAGTGGTAGCAGATAGGTTGTTGTATTAGTGCAGTGTGTGTGTGTAGTCCAGTTTGAACTGTGTTAGAGTTAAAGTGCAGTGCTTGGCATACTGTAAAGTGGGAGTATGCTGTAGGGTGTATTATTTCTGACTATTCATTAGCCTGATAGCCTGAGGGAAAAAACTATCCCTCAGTCGGCTGGATCGAGAGAGCAGCCTGTGGGACGGGTGGCTGGAGTCATTGATGAACTTTCGGGCTTTCCTTATACACCGCCTGGTGTAGATGTCCTGGAGGGAGGGAAGCTCCAACAATGTGGCGGGCAGTTCGCACGACCCTTTCCAGAGCCCTGTGGTTGCCAGCGGTGCTGTTTCCAAACCAGGTGGTGATGCAGCCGGTCAGGATGCTCTCCACAGTGCAGGAGTAGAATGATCTGAGGATGCTGGGGCTCGTTCCAAACTTCCTCAGCCGTCTCAGGAAGAAGAGGCGCTGGTGTGCCTTCTTCAGCACTGCATCTGTGTGAGTGGACAATGTGATAATCCTCAGTGATGTGAACGCAGAGGAACTTAAAGCTATGTACCCGCTCCACAGGTGTCTTGTCGATGGTGATGGGTGTGTTCTCTGCTTTGTCTCCTGAAATCCACCACCAGCTCCTTGGTCTTGTCGATGTTGAGTGAGAGGTGGTTCTCCTGACACCATTCAGTCATGGTACTCACCTCCTCTCTGTAGGCCATCTCATCGTTGTCAGTGATCAGGACTATCACTGTTGTCTGTCAGCAAATTTGATGATGACGTTTGGAGCTGTGTGTGGCTGTACAGTCATGTGTGTACAGGGAGTACAGGAGTGGGCTGAAGACGCAGCCCTGAGGAGCACCAGTGTTGAGGACCAGCGGAGATGAGGTTTCATATTGTAAACAAACAACCTTAGGTGGCTCAGCTAACACAACCTATAGTGGCCCTTTGACTTAGCTTTAGGCTAAGCTACCTAATAACTTCAATAGTTAGCAGTTAACATAATTTACCTGAAGTACAGCTAGTGCATATGCAGCATGGAGTAATGTAAAGCATTTCCACTTAACCTAATCGCTGGTTTCTGATTTCTCACTTTCTCTTTCCTTATCTTTATTATTCTTCTCAGCTCAACACAGCCTTACAAAATCAACATTATACAAAACAAGGAAAAACAATACAAAGATTAATTTGGATTACAAAGCACAGATGTTAAACCATTCAGGAACTGAAACAACTATGGTAAGAAAGAGCATTTTAAAACCAAGGTGACATGACAGAATATAGGAAAACAAACATTTAAGAGAAGAAAAAGCAGGGACACTGCTTGCTTATTCTAGTCCTCTTCATTGCCTCAGCCTCCAGCACAAGGGTCAAAACACAATTGGAATCATTATAAGCTCCATGTAATGAGATTTATTGGGAATGCAGTTGTGTTACTATCCTATTTTCCCCTGTTATTTAAATGTAAATTGAGTTATTACAGCCATAAGCTGGTTTCTATTCTAGTTAATTCACTCACTGGAGTTCACATCATCTTCACCATGTGAAATTCTGTTACCCTAGAGACCTTTTTATTTCCCATCCTCATGATAATATATTTTTTTTGAGGCCACCAACCTTTAATATTTATCTTTATTTATTAAATTTTTATGTATGTATATTTTTTATTTACTTTTTTTTTTACTAAACACACATATAGTCAACATTTGAAGTGGATCAAAACCTTTCATCAAATTTGTCCTTAAACCAAAATGTTCAAATGTTGACTACTGTATATATATATAATTTTTTTTGTTGCTTTTTTTTTACAGAACCATGGTCGAGAATTGTATGCCTCCCACTGCTAATTTGATCCCTGCTTAAGCTCATTAAGCACGGGGATTTCTTTCTCATTAAGATTTCAAAGCTTGTGCCTCCTTGTTATATCTGCTGATCAATAATTTTCAAAAAGTCAGTGCTGCTATAACCCTGATATTGGATGTCATGGACCAGTTGGCACCTTAAGGTCTAAAAATGCTGACCTTTGCCAAGTCCGGGCACCTTCCAAACTTTTTAGATACTATTGTGGCAAAAGTAATATCACAAGTGGGCATGACCAGTATACACAGCTCAGGTTAGGCTTCAGGTGCAAAAGCTACAGATTCAGCAGAATCAGTGTAATACAGCTAAATTCTTCCATGACAGCATATCACATCTCTTAAAGGCACAAGTACCCTCAGCACAGGACACATTTAGAGTTCAGAAATAAAGTTTAGTACCAGCTACCACAGTCCATACTTGGGTGTCTTGGGGGTTTTATCAGTAGTAAAATTCCTACTATATTGCTGAAATTCAGCATTTTCAAAATTAGAAACATACATTGTCATTACATAGATAGGCCAGTTAAGTTACTGTCCTCAGGAATCAGTGTTTTTGAACGAATAGATTCAGTGAATCACTATCACGGTTTTCTAAAAGACATGAAACAACATGAGTGAGCCGTTTACTAAAGCAATTAATTCAACAATACTGATTAATTCAGAAACAAAACAAGTGACCGTCTGCATGAGTGAATTGAATCATTCACACAACATCAGAAGCTGCGTTTACATGGACCCTAATAATCCGATCGTAATAGGAGTAGAAGCACAATCAGAATAAAAAGTCAAATGTAAACACGTCAATCGGATTTAATTGGCCAGATCGGATAAAAATTTCGATCGAATTGTAAGGGGTGGTTTATTCCTTTTGTAATCCAAACGAGAGGACATAATCAGATTGGATTGAAAACCGAAACTGAAAAGTACTGTGCATGCAGTGACATAAAAATCATTCACAGACGACAAAAAAAAACTTGACCCCAAAGATCTAGTTAATTAGATTTTGACAGCCATGTTTCTAGCATTTGTAAAACTGCATTTTTTCATCTTAAAAATATATCTAAACTGAGACCTATGCTCTCAATGTCAAATGCAGAAATGTTAATTCATGCGTTTATGACCTCAAGGTTAGATTATTGTAATGCTTTATTAGGTGGTTGTTCTGCACGCTTAATAAACAAACTACAGATGGTCCAAAATGCAGCAGCTAGAGTTCTTACTAGAACCAGGAAGTATGACCACATTAGTCCGGTTATGTCAACACTGCACTGGCTCCCTATAAAACATTGTATAGATTTTAAAATCTTGTTAATTACTTATAAAGCCCTAAATGGTTTAGCTCCTCAGTACTTGAGCGAACTCTTATCGTATTATAGTCCTCCACGTCCGCTACGATCTCAAAACTCTGGCGATTTGATGTTACCTAGAATATCAAAATCAACTGCTGGCGGAAGATCCTTTTTCTATTTAGCGCCCAAACTCTGGAACAATCTACCTAACACTGTTCGGGAGGCAGACACACTCTGTCAGTATAAATCTAGATTAAAGACCCATCTCTTTAACCTGGTGTACACTTAACACACTAATACGCTTCTAATATTCAAATACATTAAAGGATTGTTAGGCTGCATTAATTAGGACAACTGGAACCAGGAACACTTCCCATAAAACACGATGTACTTGTTACATCGTAAGAAGAATGACATCTACGCTAATATTAGTATTTTTCTTTATTATTCCGAGGTCACCGTAGCCATCCGATCCGGTCCTTATCCAGCCCAGTTTATCACTGCAGTCACCAGATCCAGTCCGTATCCAGATCAGATGGTGGATCATCACCTAGAGACAACATCTACAGCTCTGAACGTCAGCGGAGACCAGGACACCTAGATGAGCCCCAGATACAGATCTCCAGTGAGGACCTCGTCACCTAGACAGCCATCGGGAAAAGACCACTGGAGCCAGTGGACCACTTACAACATGACTTTTCTGCAGTTGGAACAAACTACTGGTTCGTCTGGCCGGAGGGGAAATGGCCCCCCGACTGAGCCTGGTTTCTCGCAAGATTTTTTTCTCCGTTCTGTCACCGATGGAGTTTTGGTTCCTTGCCGCTGTCGCCTCTGGTTTGATTAGTTGGTGACACTTCATTTCCAGCGATATCACCGACTTGATTGCACAGATACTATTTAAACTGAACTGAGCTGGACAATGACATCACTGGATTCAATAATGAAATGCCTTTAACTCCAAAGGTTCCTGTTTTGATACTGTGTTGTTGCTTTGACACAATTTGTATTGTTAAAAGCGCTGTATAAATAAAGATGACTTGAATTGACGACTGGTTTTGGGCACAGGAAGGGGCACTTTTACTGCTTTCTAAAGTAAGCAGCACTGCACAATAGTTAATGTGCTGGTTCGTCGACTAATTAGGACCCGAAGTAAATAAATATCAAGTGTGCTGTTTAAAAAAATATGCGACAACAGCGGGGAAACTCAGAATATTCATGCAGTGTGCTCATGTCAAAAAATGAAATCCGATCAGAGGCTTGTGACATATAAACGCTTACATCAACCCGAACACTTTATTTAGCCTTCATGTAAACCCTACGTTCGGATTCATCAACCAGAATGAATTAATTCCGATGGAAGCAAAAAGTGTCTATGTAAACATAGCTAGAGATTCTATCAGGAATGCTACTGCTGTTGTGCATTGCTGCTTTGACTTAATGTGGACTGGTTTCATTGGAGGAGAAAAAAACACAACTAGGCGCATTGTGTCTAAAAAGTAAGTTACATGACAGTCTCTTCTTGTTTATACAATTGTTGTAGGCCTACTATAAAATAAATAGCACAGTAGAAATTGGCCTGAATAGCAGCTTAATATTTCACAGTAGTATTCTTTGTCAGGATAGCCTTAATAAAAATTAAGTTAAAGTTAAAACCTCAACAGCTGAGATGTTTCAGTCTTCCAGAGAGTTAACTAAAACACATTAAGCCACTGCTGGCCTACTTACCTCAGATGTTCAGATTTCCAAATATAGGAGCATTTACATACTTACTTAACCACATATGGCAGCAATTCACTGCCGCAAACAACGCAGCTGATGACAAAGATACCATTTACCTCTTTGTGTGATACACATGGGCCATTGCATCCAGTCACAAACACTCCAGACTATGCCATGATTCACTGATTTCTATTTGAACAAATGGGTTTTTTGCTATAGAGAACTAGAGATGCCATCAATTTATAAAAGCTAGTAAGAGTGAAATGTCAAAAATGTCAAAGAAGTGATGGAGCATTTCGGTGAAGTCAGTGAGCACTTGAGCAGTGTTCATGCTTTAGCTCTCCCCCGTTTGACAGTTGGATGAAAGAGAATTTTGATCTATGAAGCACCTATAGTAACTTCTAGTGCTTGCTCACTGAAAACTGAAAAGGTCATTTCGACAATGTAACATTAAGAGATTAGTTATTTAAAAAAAACATTTTGTCATAATTTACTCACCCTCACATCATTCCAAATCTGTATCACTTTCTTCTGTAGAAGCAGGCTAAGGAAAATCTGCATAATGTGGTCGGCAATGACAATGGCTGAGATTGGAGCTTTCAGTCAGATTTAGACCTAATAAAACCATATTCAGATATTTAGTTAATACAGTTTCAAATAACAACAAATTGAGGAGGTTAATTATTTAGTACACCTGACTCTTTTCCTAGATTTTCATTTATGTCGGTAATGAAATAAAACATCCAAAACTGTCTGCTAACCAAGTATGGAACGATAGATATATAATTAGTAATTTGTTCTGTCTCAAATATTCAGCTTCAAATACGGGTCTTAGAGAATTACAATAAAAGTTCAGAATACATCAATGCCCAATTATTAATATCTTAAAAGCACAAATGTTGACTCTGACTGGTAGTAAAAGGGGTCTATATACATACCAAATTCTGAAAATGTTCTTATAAAATGATAGTTCAGCTTAAAATGAGTATTTATAAATGTTTTGCCAAATATTCTATCATAATTTACTCACCATTCAAACCATTATGATTATTTTACATTTCAAAGGTGACATTTTTGACTGTATCATGTCCAAAAGCACAATATTTGAAAGGAAACTTACAAAAAACATTTATGATTTCAGAAGATATCGGATATAGCAAACTAGTTAAGTGAAGCACTTTTATGGTGTTTTTTTGCAAAGCTAACATCACTCATCATCATTCGCTTTCATTATAATGAAACGACATTCTTTCAAAAAGTATTCTTTTGTATTTCACAAAAGGAAAAAAGTCATACAACTTGAAATGACTCGAGGATGAGTAAATGATGAAAGAAGTTTTGATGATGACATTTTCAGTTTTTGGTGAACTATCCCTTTAAAGTGTAGCGAAGGACAAAGAGACGATGGAGCTGATAGATTGAAAACAGAGTGTAAGATGTGTATGTGAGAGGCTGCAATAACATGGCTGTATTTCCTGTTCAGCAAACTGTAGTGCATAAGTACTTTCTAACAGCTTGAGTAAGGGTATAGTGTCTGTGCCACCACCCGACATACTTATCAACTATAGCCTGTGGTTTAAATAACCATGAGATGCAATTTTGAGTGAGATGCCAACTTTGGTCAATTTGCATTATGCATGGATATATAATTTTCCACTGTTTTGTTTTGTTTATTTTATACAATGCAGGCTTGTAGTTTTTATTGCAGCTATAATAATGGGGTGAGCGGGGCTAGTTGTCACACGGTGAAGTGCCACAAGAGCTGTTTTTCAGTAGCAAAACAATTTAATCCAAACTTCCAATTTCAGTTTTGCAAGTTTATATCAAAAATCTGATTTAAAACCTTAAATTTGTAAATTTGGTAGCACTTTACTTAAAGCCTTTATGTATAATGCATTATAAAGGGTTATTAAATGCATTATAATTAATTATAATGTGCATTGTAATAAGTTATATCTTGTCATAAATAATTATGACCAAATTTACAATGCATATTTATAAATAGGTGTCATAATGTATTAACCGTGGTTACAATTATTCATGAGATTGTACAATACATCATAAGGTTCAAGGCATAATTAATGTATTATAACTACTTTTATAATGAATTATACATAAAGGCTTTAAGTAAAGTGTTACCGATTTCTTAATATTTTTCTGAACCTGTCCTTTAAATCAAAACCCTCAGGACAAGTGAAAAATATACTAATTACAATTTGACTTGTATGATTAATAAAACATTTAACTGAACTCACAATAGGCCTTGCAAATTGCTATTTCCCCATCCAAATTATTTTTATTATACTTTTTTTATATTAATTTAATTTTACCTTTATTATGTGTTGTTTTATATATTGTTTTCTGTTTTCTGTTTGGTTTAAAGCTTAGACTATTTATGCCAATCTTCCAATGAAACAATTAGCATGGAACTGCATCTTTGTTTTTTTTTTTTACAGTATTGATGGAAATGTCCATGCATAATAAATGACTTTCAAATGCACCCTGAGTAATGTGCATTAAAGTAAAAATTGTGACAACGGGCCCCAGTCCCTGTTTTAGTGGCTCCTGGTGTTGTTCGTTTATGGACCCCTCTTACCCCAGCTATAAATTGTTTTATGGATTACGAACAAAGACTGACAACATATTTTCCCTTAAGGCTTTACTTTCCGCTCCTCAAACATGCGTAATAAGATTAAAGTTTGCCTGACTGGCAGTTTGGCCTATGTGGATTAATTAATGTGTTTTATAAGTTGTCAGATGTTTAAGCGGATGTTTTTGACAAAGTCAGAGCAAATACCGAAGCATTTCCTGGATGCAGATATAAGAGCAGTGAGTCAGCGGACTACAGAACACATAAGCGCTCTCCCTCATGGTTAGCTTCCATTACTCCTGATTGTGGACGTGCTGCTTGGAATATAAACGGGACTAGATGGGCAAGATGAATAGATAGCAGTTGGACGGAGCTGTAACAGATTTTCAAAAATGGCTGTGGATAAAACAGTCCTGGCAAAGTACATCATGCACCTATTTTCTGAGAAAAAACCAGTGCAGGCTATAGTGAGCAAACTTGGTGTCAGATGAAAAAAAAAACTGTATACAATAACAAATATATCATTTCAATTTTATTATGATATTTAAAATATAAAAAAATATAATATGGAACTTTTTATTATTACATTTTGTGAATTATATGTGTTTTGTATGTATATGAATAAAACAATTATTTATTTTATGATACAAAGTATTAAAAATGGGTGGTAATTTTTTGTTAACTTGTTTTTATATTTGTGTGTGTGTGTGTGTGTGTGTGTGTGGGCATGTTTATGTGGTTTATGACACAAATTTGTATAATGACATGGGTATGACATAGGTATTACAAGGAGAAGGTGATTTATGAGGACATTTTCAGTGTCCCCATAATTTAAAACGCTTATAAATCATACAGAGTGAGTTTTTTTGAGGGAAAATAGAAATGCACCGTCTCCTGTGAGGGCTAAGTTTAGGTGTAGGGCAATAGCACATACAGCTTGTACAGTATAAAAACCATTACGCCTATGGAATGTGTGTGTGTGTGTGTGTGTGTGTGTGTGTGTGTGTGTGTGTGTAAAAAAAAATGAGCCGCATATTAGAATGATTTCTGAAGGATCATGTGAAACTGAAGACTCAAGTAATAATTCTGAAAATGCAGCTTTATCATCACAGGACTACATTTTTTTTTGTAAATAGTTAATTTAAAGTGTAATAATATTTTTGAATATTACTGTTTTCCTGTATTTAACAACATTCAAATAAATACAGCCTTGGTTAGCAAAAACATGAATAAACCTATATATAAAAAAAAATATTAAACATTATAAATGTCTTTACTTGTCACTTTTGATCAATTTAATGCATTCTTGCATAATTAAAGTATTGAACTCTAAACAAATTTCTATTTTCTAAATCTATTTTATTTTTTCTCATAACTTTTTTCTTCATTTTTCATTTTTCTGGATTCTGTATTTATCCGTTTAATTCTTTGTTTTAATGGTTAAATTAGATTTTATTAACCAGAAACCATGTCTAATTAATTGAAATCATGAAACTTAGTAAATTTCATAGCAATTAGTTTTAACAAATTCTTATGACTGGATTCTGCGATTCCATCCACATTGTGGAAATCATAGCCCTAATGAATGAATGAATGAATGAATGAATGTCTCAAAACTTTTAACAGTAATATCTATTATTACTTGCTGTTAGGATAACTCAAGTATGACTTCAAACAGGGGCCACGTGAAGTCTGAACGGTCATGACGCTTCTGGCACTTTGTGAGTGCAGCTCATTGGAGAATCTATGCTATGTTTTAAATCCTGATGTCTGTCTGCTTTGATGAGAAATTAAACATTTCACATCTAAGGGTGAAATTCTAGTGACAGGAATAAGGTGCCCAGCATGTTTAAAGCTTCTATCCTTTAATGTGGCCTGTCCTGCAGTGGACGTAGCCTGAGCCCTACAGAACAAGCAGTGTCTGGACTTGACAATGTGTCATTAGCTTTGGTTTGTTTGTCTCTTCTGCCCTTGAACAGTCAGGCGGTCACTGAAAAGATCACAGGTTGCAGAACATTTGGTTAAGTGCTAACTTTTCACATATAAGTGACTACTGCTAACAATGTCATCCTCAAAAAACACATTTCTCCTTTGCTCTTGTAGGTGATCAACTAAACTTTTATATTTTTGATAGTGATCTTTCAGTAGGATTGCTGAAATTCATTTGATTTTATAGTGGTGACATCATGAATGAGTCACTTTGTTGCTATGCTACAAGCTCCCATGGCAACTGTAGAGCAAAGGGAAAAAATCTGGAATGATGGGAAATTAACATGTAAGTGAATTCCATGGAGAGTGAGACAGCTAGGGATGCAAGGAAAGACAAAAAGGCGGTGATAGACTGTTATTCATATTTAGATGATGCAGAAAATGACTGCAAATCACATTTATGGATTTAGCAGACTTCTTCCACAGTGATAGGCGTATATTTGTTTCAGGACGTGAGTTAGTTGGGGACTGAACCCACTGTGTTATTATTCATACAGTGATGCTTCACAAGTTGGGCTAGGAACCACAATATATCAGTTTCTTCTGATATGAACATTTTTGGCCGTGTAACTTTGAGAAAATAAACTTTAAGCTGCACATTTACTGCTCTAATTATTTTATTTTATTTTCTCATTAACAATGTCCAACAATTTGTAAACATATATCACTAAGGAATTCTGTAATTTTATCACTTTATTCTGGAAGTCGTGAACATTTCCACAACCTTTCAAATGACGTGTTGTGTTTAACAGCATTCTGGTATGGAAATGTCAGTGATGGAAATAATATTTCTTGTTTTTCTTTGTATTTATAAAATGGCTTACTCCTTTTTGTCTTGCTAAAGCTAGTTTAGCCATTTTCCAGTTAGCTTTTTATGTTTCCTAAATGTACACAAATAATAATTTGACAAAATAAAATCTTGATCTGACATATTACACAATATAAATATTATGCACACACAACCACGAGACAGTCATTACATCTAAATTACTAATATTTATTAATTAAATTATAAATTATAAATGATGATTTATTATAATCATATCAAAAATATATTGAATAAAACAACACTGAAAAAATATTGATTTGTTTATTTTACTTTGTTTAGAACTGCCAGTCTCACAATATTTCCCTCAAGTCTGCCTGGAACCCTGCTCTGCTTGCTCCTGGATTTTCCCTGTGTATGTTTATAGAGCTTTTGGTTTTCCCCTTGAGTGGTTTGATTGTATTTATTTTCTGTTATATTAAGAATAAAACCCATCTTTTGCATTTGAGTCTTCGCCTCCCATTCATACCGTGACAGAGCGTACCAACCACTTGAAGACTCAGCAGATGGGAATCTTTTATTCAGCTCCCGGACAACAGAGGAACCAGACGCAGCCAGTGGGCGCATCCCTGCCCACAAGACAATCGCCCCTTTGGGCGATGCGGGACCTCTTCTATGCAGGCCAGGGCTGGGGATTGGAGAGAGCACCCTCATCCACCTGTTTCTAGCAGGCCTGGATGACCCTGTCAACTGGGAGGAGCTGGGTGAGCTAGATACATGGTCCTATTGGGAGATGGTGGACCACGTCATCTATTTGAAGGAGGTGGAACTGCTGGAGGTGCCCCTCTCCCAGTTTGGGCTGTTATTCCAGAACCTCCTCGGATCGTGCCGGCCACTTGCAGATTCTCTGTTTCATTCTTTGGGCGTGGGCTGAGAGCGCAGCGTGGAGATACTCAGCTGATGTCGGTGAATTTAAGCGGTGGATCAGTTCACCCAAAGGCGGCGTTGTCTGAAACAAGAGCTCGTGAGGCAGCAGCATCCGCTCACAGAGCTTCCCAGTCCCAGTTCCGGGAGCCGACAGAGTCCGCTCAGAGCCGCTCCGTTCGGGCCGACAGAGTCCGCTTCAGAGCCGCTCCGTTTTGAGCCGACAGAGTCGCTCCAGAGCCCGCTCGTTCCGAGGTGGACAGTCGTCCTCCAGAGCCCGCTCCGTTCCGGGGAGCCGACAGGGCACCGCTCAGAGCCGCTCCGTTCGAGCCGAAAGAGTCGCTCAGAGCCCGCTCTGTTCGAGCCGACAGAGTCCGCTCCAGAGCCCGCTCCGTTCCGGGAGCCGACAGAGTCGCTCCAGAGCCCGCTCGTTCCGGGGCCGACAGAGTCGCTCAGAGCCTTGTCCGTTCGGGGTGCAGCCGACAGAGTCCGCTCAGAGCCGCTCCGTTCCGGGAGCCGACAGAGTCGCTCAGAGCCCGCTCCGTTCGGGGAGCCGACAGAGTCCGCTCAGAGCCCGCTCCGTTCCGGGAGCCGAAAGTGGAGTCCGCTCAGAGCCGCTCCGTTAGGCCGACAGAGTCGCTCAGAGCCCGCTCCGTTCCGGGAGCCGAAAGAGTCCGCTCCAGAGCCCGCTCCGTTCGGGAGCCGACAGAAATCCAGAGCCCGCTCCGTTGGAGCCGTCAGAGTCCGCCCCAGAGCCCGCTCCGACTATTTCAGAGTCCGTCGAGCCCGCTCCGTTCCGGGGACCCGACAGAGTCCGTCCAAACCCGCTCCGTTCGAGTCCGACAGAAGTCCGTTCATAACCCGCTCCGTTCCGGGAGCCGACAAAAGTCCGTCCCAGAGCTCCGTTTGTCATATGAATGAAGTCCGTCCAAACCCGCTCCGTTAGCCGACATAATGTCCAAACCCGCTCCGTTACAATTAGCCATAAGATTGTAGCCCAGATGCAACCGCTCCGTTCGAGCCGACAGAGTCGCCCAAAGCCGCTCCGTTCGACCGACAGAGTCATAATTTCCGTGAGCCGACAAGTCCGTCCAGAGCCCGCTCCGCCCGTGAGCGGCGCGGTCGCTCCAGAGCCCGCTCCGTTCCGGGAGCCGCAGTCGCTCCAGAGCCGCTCCGCTCCGAGCCGCCTGAGTCGCTCCGTTCCGAGCCACGCATTCCGCTCGGTCCGGAGCCCACTCGGTCTGGAACCCACAGAGCCCACTCAGGGCCAGCCCACCCTGGCACCCGTGTGCCTATTCCTCCAGACCCTCTTCCGCTTCACGGGCCTGGCCCGCCATCCTTGGAATTACCTTCATTCCACCTCCCTCCTGAACCCTGTTTTTTTTTTTTTGTGTGTGTGTGGGCGCGTCTGGAAGCCTCTCCTTAGAAGGGGGTCCTGTCATGAGTCCGTGTCCTGCAGCTCTCCATTCACTACAAGAGTAGCCATCCTCCCGGACTCATTATCTAGATTCCATTCACCTGTCACTCATTATTAAACCCTCAGCTGAACCCTATGATCACAGACTACATGTTCTCCTCACTCACCATTTTGCCCGTCTGTTTACTCATTTACCTGATTGCCTTTTCCCCCATTTAAGCTCCCTGTGTTTGATGCAGTGTCCTATTTGAGTCTACTGATTTCCCTCAAGTCTGCCTGGAACCCTGCTCTGCACTCCCTGGATTTTCCCTGTGTATGTTTATAGAGCTTTTGGTTTATTATGGTTTGATTGTATTTATTTTCTGTTATATTAAGAATAAAACCCATCTTTTGCATTTGAGTCTTACGCCTCCCATTCATACCGTGACAAGAACACCATGGCTTTCAGCAAATCATAGTTCATATTTTTATGATGGATTTTTATATTTTAAGGTTTAAAGTCATCCAGTACTAGGGTAAAGCAATAAAACGTATGCATTTAAAATATATTTGAAGAATAGATGAAAGATAATGCTTAAGTAGAGCGTTCCAAATGGAATAGTTTGCCCAAAATTTTAATTTTTGTCATTATTTGCTCACATACCACAAACACGAGAGTGAGTAAATGATGACAAAATTCAGTTTTTGGTGATCTATTTGTTTAAGACTGTAAAGCAATAACAAAATCTAATTAAAAATAAAATCCTAATAGTCACCCTTGTGCATTGAAGTGCACATACACAGATTTAGTTTTTTGCATACTTACACGACTCTGCTACCATTACCTGCAAAGAGGATCCCTGTATCTCCAATCTACCCAGACACATGAATCCGATCATGTGGGCCTTTGACCGATAGTCATTTATGTGCACACACCCAAACACACGGGCAATAATGTGACTCTTTGTATCTGTAAGTCTATTTAAGTATTATTGCTTCTGGCTGACTTTGTTTTTGCAGTTACACAGTGCACATTCAAACAAATTCATGCGCAAGTCCAAAAATCCTGAAGTGATGGCCTAACTCTGAGGCACAATGGCATACAGAGATCTTCATTGTTTTGCTGCATTATCTGCTGGTCACACTTCTGCTATTAAGCCTGTCAGGAGGACAACCACCTGGAGACGGACACTGATTACCACTGCACCCTTTCTGTGCAATCATGTAGATGCTTGTGCTTATGTTTCTTGCATGTGTGGGTGGGCAGGAGTTCATATCGAAAAATGTGAGACCACATACAAAAATCTGGGATTTTTGGTTAATTTAAGCTTGATAATAAGCAAAGTTTTAGAACTTTGAAAAAATATGAAACAAAGAGCATATATGATGTAAAGTAAAGAAATATCCTACCCTATTTGAATCAAATTTGATCATGTATATTTTTTAGATCATCGAGCTGGCGAACGGGATCTCCACTGCTGTCAGTGATGCATAATTGTTCAGACAGGTTCTTTTGAAAGCTGTTGATGACAGTAATATGTTTTTGACCACTGCTGTGGATCTTTCTGTCCTCTGCAGGCATCTTCTTTTCCGTGCCATCTGGCTGGGCACAATTGTCATATTATTTTCCCAAAATGAGCAAAAAGTTTGCACCTTATTACTGTCCACTATCTGTCAGAGAGCAACAGGCTCAACAGAAATGTTCTGGCTTGCAAAGAAACGTTTCCTTGTCTACTGACAAGGGCACTGAAAAGAGATTGTCTATTAGACTTGTGCAGCCAGACTTTATCTAGGTTTATTTGAAATAGTTGATTCTGTAATAGTAAATCTATTTGGAAAACACCCATTCAAATGAGTTCAGAGCAATTGAAAGGTGGGTTGACTGTGTAATGCAAATTATTTAAAGAATCAATATTAAAATATTCATAATTATACATTTAATTGTTAAAGTAATGATTTAAATGGAATCTCTTAAAATGGATTTAAATAAATCATGGTGGGAAAGAGTTATTTTAAATGTATCTCAAAAGCTTAAAAACAGAAAAACAATTATCAATATTACATTTTCTATTTTAATTACAATTAAATGTAAGGTAACACTTAAGGCATTTCTGTTTAATGCATTATAAAGGAATCATCATATTCATAATGAACATTGTAATGCATTATTTCTGTTCATAAATAACCTTAACCAAAGTTAAAATGTATTATCATTTTAGCAGATTTGTTTGTCATATGTTTTAATGTATTATACTTACTAAAAGTGTAAATAGTAATAGTGTTATAATGTATTATAACTGTGGTTACAATTATTCATAAGATTGTAGCTAGGATGCATTATAATTTGCATTACGAATGCATTAAAACTTTTTAAATGCATTTTATATAAAGGCTTTAAGTGTTACCAAGTATAAGTATTAAACATAATTTCCCTTGTATTACTATCAAGTTATGTGAAAGCTATTTTGGCAGTATTGAAATATGTCTAATCAGGAAATTATATATTTTGCATTTTAAAGAAAATAAATATTTCATTCAAAATGAATATGCACATTTTTTGACAGTCCTGAACTTGGTCTAGATAAACATGTCCCGGGGAATAAATAACCATAATTACTTGAAGATTAATGTTGTAATTATGTTTTGGCACAAAACTCGTTGTGTTGGACTAATTCCTCTGCTAGGTGACTGGTGACATTCTTGGAATTACAATTCATTAAATTCCTCCTTTGATTACTTCAGTTTATATTCCAATAAAATATGCTGTGGCTTGTGACCTCTCCAGTTCAAGTTCACATTCATGAAGAATAAATACCCTGTTATGAAGCTCTGCTTTACGCCCAACTCAGTTAGCACCAGCCAATCAGATCCAAACTGGCTATTTAGCTTGTATTTGCTATATTTGTGTAAACAGACTGCGGGTTGTCTGTGAAGGTGTCCGTATAAAACTTGAGACTAGTCTTCTATTAACCTCTTGTTTAGATGCAGTTGTTACCTTAACATTTGACAGCTACAGCTGCAAATCTCCCTAACATGTTATATGGAAATTAAATGCACTGCCTTTATTTGTGTGTCTATATGTGTGTTTATGTATGCCAGATTTATAGGCATATTTGAAAATGACATAAATTGGACACAATCACCAAGTAAGAAAGATGAAAAAACCCTCCAGAGGAATCGTGCAGACATGTTTACTGCTGAGAGAGCTGATGAGGTGAAATCCTGAAATCCTGATTGACCTCTGTATAGGAGAGCCTTGGCAGTCGCTGGTAATAACACCCGTGTTGCAGTGCAATGAATTACAGCCAGTGTCAAATAGAAGTTTCTGTGTGGCATGCTGTCATTCTGCCATCTAACAACAGCAGAGAATGGGACAATAACATTTATATATGTAGCCTATATATATATATATATATATATATACATATTATATTTTATATATATTTCACAGAGAGGGTCACACACACACACACACACACACACACACACACACACACACACACACACACACACACACACACACACACACGTATATATACACACACATATATATATATATATATATATATATATATATATATATATATATTAGAGGTGGGCATAGATTAATTTTTTAATCTAGATTAATCTAGATTAATTTTGGAATTAATCTAGATTAATCTAGATTAAAATGGCTCATTTGAATTCTGCGAAGGCATTCAGAATATGTGTGCTACCCAAATAATGACTAAAAGTAAGTCTTTGAGAACGGGTTTCTCAAGCCAGGTGGCGCATTAGACCAGGGGCTCATCTCCTGTTTCAAAATGCATCACAAACTTTAATCTCTTCCGTCCCAATCCCACGAAAAACTGGAGGAAAATCCGTTCCACTCCCGGAAGAATGACTCCCATTCCCTCCCACTCCCGTGTTGTTGTTTTGCGATAACTGTCAATTACAGTAAAAATATAGTACAGATCACAGCGTGCCCACCTTATTAGTTGAATAAAAACCCAAAATGTCGTTTTTGTTATTATATTGAACTGAAAGCCATCTTATTATGCAGTGTTGCACAGATTAAATTTCATGTAAATCATCCATGCTAACACACACGTCTTCTATGTTTTTTTGACATTTCACTCTCTATAGATATATTTTTCTATGTACTGTATTTTTTAGATATATTCGAGTTTGAAGTTTCTCGCTCAAGTTCACATGAGACCTAAAGCGCATCCTGTTTGCTTAAAAGCACAACGTTTCGTTGTTATTCTGAGTGCACACAAATAAGCGTAGAGTCTTTACAGATTCGAAAGATGTATTAGGCTACTTTTATCTGTATGACCAAAAATGACGGAGATTTTAAGAGCAAGTGGCGCACGGAGCCTGTCCTGCAGCAAGCGCTTCCACACAAACACTTCAATAGCGCACATTTCTCTAGGTTAACATCATATTGAGCCATGTAAAGTTGCTACTACATACATCTTTCAGATGAAAAGCCATATTTAAGGTTGATGAATGATGAATGAGCGTTTGGATCAGGGGCGGCGCTAGGGGTGGGCTAAGGGGCTGAAACATTCTGGAATGTTTTCAGAAAAGCCCGAATGTTTTATGACCATGCCCTGTACGCATCATCATCACTGAGTTTTCATGCGCATTAAAATTATGAACCGCAGTTTACTCCCATCAGGAACCGCCCACGGCTCGTACTTCTGACTGACATATACACTTGATAATAAACTTCATATAAACTGGCCAATCATCGATATGAAGTAATAGCAGATCTTGGATCTTTGGGCTTAGCCCGGATATCCACTCACCCTAGAATCGCCTCTGGTTTGGATGTCCTGCTCGATTGTATTACCACACAGACCAGCCGTTAACAATCTGTCCTTCACGGACTGCGAGCCTCTAGTTCGAAGACTCGTTCTCGCCCCCTACAGTGCAATTCGGCTAGGTATACATCCGCGCTAAAATATCAGGGTGAAAGTCATCATAGCTTGCGTAGTATAGACCCAGCTCCCAACCCAACTTTGAGAATAGATTAACGGCGATATTTTTTTTATCGCCGATAAGAGTCTCACGTTAACGCAGCATGTTAACGCCGATAACGGCCCACCACTAATATATATATACTGTATATATGGATGCCTATAAGAGACTTCGTCATCACTTCCTGTTTTAGCTTAGTGCTCGCTTGCTGTTTGCTCTGCTAGTGAGAGAGATCAATTGTTGTTTGCTTTGCCCAATTGTTTGCACCGTTGACTACTGCCTGTTCTCTGACCTAGATTCTGGATTGCCCCTGTTTGGTCTTGTTTGCTAATAACTGTAAATAATTGTATATAATAACCTTTTGGGGAGGTTGACGAAAAATGACTGACGCCATTTTAGTTAGATATTCTTTTTTGATTGTTTTTGGATAGGGAGTTAGGTAAGTAATCTGTATTTTGTTTGTTTTTGTTTTGTGAATTAAGGAATTTAGGGGGATACAATTAGTTGGCTTTTGTTTGTTATTTTGGCCTTGTCGGCTCCTGAAGCTGAATTACCCCAATTGAACAGTTGAAATCATTGTTCTCATTAAAATACTGATCCTTTGTTTTTCAAAACTCCACTGTGTTCTCGTACTCCTTTCATGTTGCACCTTTACCCCTAGACGGGGCGTAACAATATATATATATATACAGTGCTCAGCGTAAATGAGTACAACCCCTTTGAAAAGTAATATTTGAAACAATATCTCAATGAACACAAAAACATTTTCCAAAATGTTGACAAGACTAAGTTTTCTATAACATCTGTTTAACTTATAACATGAAAGTAAGGTTAATAATATAACTTAGAGAACAACATTTTCAGTTTTACTCAAATTAGGGTGATGCAAAAATGAGTGCACCCCACTGAAAGTCTCTGGAGCAAAGCTAAATTTTAGACTACAAATGTCTAATTTAACAAGAATTTAACCACATGTGAGTCTAATTATTCATTACACAGCAGACAGTTGACTATAACAGGGTGTTACTTAAAGAAAACCCCTTCCCATTTCAAGCTGTCAGCAATGGCACCACATGGAAGAGAAATGTCACAAGACCTGAGAAAGAAAATAATTAATTTACACAAGAAAGGTGAAGGCTACAAGAAGATCAGCAAAGCTTTACTTATCAGTCAGAATACTGTAGCAAAAGTGGTACAAACATTTAAAAAGATGGAACTGCAACCATCTCACAGAGACGCGTCCAGGTCGTCCCACGGAAGTTAACATCTCGTCAGGAGGCGTCTTCTGATGAGAAGGTTGAGAAAATCGACATGCAAGTTCACTGCAGTTATCTAAAAAGTAGAAAGTTTTTGTCCATTATTGTTTTGAACAGCTGGGAGATATGGGAGTATCTTTTATGTTCTACAGGAGAAATAAAGTTGGGAAAGAAATTGAGAGTAAGCAAATAATGACACAATTTTCATTTGAGTCATGACACATATTGAATTAAACCTCACTTCATCACACAACCCAGGCCAGATATACTCATTTACACAAGAAAAGAAAGCCAAACTGGGGTGACTATTTCCCGTGACACAATCTGCGTACACTGCAGAGGAATGGCATGCATGGGTGCCGTCCACGAAGAAGCCTCTCCTAAAGCCCAGGCACAAAAGCCCGCCTAGAGTTTGCCAGGGCCCATGCTGACAAAGATGAAGACTACTGGGACTCTATACACTGGAGTGATGAGACCAAGATAAATGTTTTGGAACTGATGGCTTCAAAACTGTATGGTGTCATAAAGGTGAGGAATACAAAGAAAAATACATGGTGCCTACAGTGAAACATGGTGGTGGCAGTGTCCTTATGTGGGGCTGCATGAGTGCTGCTGGTGTCGGGAGCTGCATTTCATTCATGGCATCATGAATTCACAAATGTACTGCTCTATACTGAAAGAGAAGATGCTACCATCACTCCGTGCCCTTGGTCGTCGTGCACTTTTCCAACATGACAATGATCCTAAACACACATCTAAGGCCACTGTTGGATTTCTGAAGAAGAACAGGGTGAAAGTGATTCAGTGGCCAAGTATGTCTCCTGATCTGAACCCAATCGAACACCTATGGGGAATTCTGAAGAGACAAGTTGAGCATCACTCTCCATCCAGCATCCAATCTCTAAAAGAGGTCATTCTTGAAGAATAGAAAAAGATAGATCTGGCAAAATGTCGCCAACTTGTTCATTTATGCCTAGAAGACTTGGTGCTGTCATTAAAAATCATGGAGGCCATACAAAGTACTAGATTTAGTAGTTTTTGTTGTGGGGTGTACTCATTTTGCATCACCCTAATTTGAGTAAAACTGAAAAATGTGTAATCTAAGTTATATTATTAACCTTACTTTCATGTTATAAGTTAAACAGATGTTATATAAACTTAGTCTTGTCAACATTTTGGAAAATGAAAAATTGAAAAATACATTATAAGGAGCATTACAAAGCATATATAATGCTACTGGACTACTTTTATAATGCGTTATGTATAATGGCTTTAAGTAAAGTGTTACCAAACTATCTTTAAAATATCTTCTTTTCCGCAAAACAAAACATATATGGTTTGGAAATGTAAAATGATTGTCTATTATTTGAGCTGCTTTACAGCAGAATTTGGATTTGCATACACACAAGTTTGGATCATTGATTATTTTCCTGCGTAATTCTGCAGCATTGATACAATCTCTATTGTATAAAGCACTATAAATATAAAGGTGACTTGACTTGAAAGACAAGAGCTTTTAATGTGACATTGTTAAAAAGTAAAATTCAGTCAGAATAGTTAAATAGCTTCTAACAAGGGCATATTTGCCTCTAAGTGTGAATGTTTTTCAAGAAGTCATCATACTTTCTGGACAATAACATAAATCTGTAAGACAAATATAACTACTGTTTGTAGAAGTTAATAAGAAGGTGTGAAATGTCCATTCTGTAAATTGGGGACATTATGTTGGTCTGAGATAAAGTGCAGGTCGAAAATGTGTGAAAGTGTTTGTAGTGAACATGAGAGGATCATTGAAAGAGGTAGAGAGTGATGGCGGGCTGAAAGAGCTGACTGGAGTGGATTAAAAATGACTTGTGTCAAGAGTTCTGTAAAAAAACTGGCCTGTATTGAGTGGAGGGAAAAACATCACCTCAAAAATTCCCGTCTTAAAGCACGTTTGCAGTTTGGTGGGAGGTGTGAGAGAAGCTGATCTAGATGCGTGGAAATGTTTTGCGCTCAGAAAGACCGAGGTAAAGAGTTCTGGGCAGATTTCGAGGCATGTGTGGTGCAAAAGCTAGCACTGGCCATGCCTCAGGGGACTATCACAACATCCTTGGCAGGATGATCTAGCTTGTAAAAATATTAGTATTCAGGAATCAGGAAATGGAGGATTATGGGTTTTCAGGAAAATTTAAACAGGCTCTGATTGGAGGTTGAAAATGCAAGTGGCTTTTGTGTTTTTGCACTTTATTTGTTGTTTTTGTTTTGTGAATTAAGGAATTTAGGGGATACAATTAGTTGGCTTTTGTTTGTTATTTTGGCCTTGTCGGCTCCTGAAGCTGAATTACCCCAATTGAACAGTTGAAATCATTGTTCTCATTAAAATACTGATCCTTTGTTTTCAAAACTCCACTGTGTTCTCGTACTCCTTTCATGTTGCACCTTTACCCCTAGGCAGGCGTAATATATATATATATATATATATATATATATATATATATACAGTGCTCAGCGTAAATGAGTACACCCCCTTTGAAAAGTAATATTTGAAACAATATCTCAATGAACACAAAAACATTTTCCAAAATGTTGACAAGACTAAGTTTTATATAACATCTGTTTAACTTATAACATGAAAGTAAGGTTAATAATATAACTTAGAGAACAACATTTTCAGTTTTACTCAAATTAGGGTGATGCAAAAATGAGTACACCCCACTGAAAGTCTCTGGAGCAAAGCTAAATTTTAGACTACAAATGTCTAATTTAACAAGAATTTAACCACATGTGAGTCTAATTATTCATTACACAGCAGACAGTTGACTATAACAGGGTGTTACTTAAAGAAAACCCCTTCCCATTTCATGCTGTCAGCAATGGCACCACATGGAAGAGAAATGTCACAAGACCTGAGAAAGAAAATAATTAATTTACACAAGAAAGGTGAAGGCTACAAGAAGATCAGCAAAGCTTTACTTATCAGTCAGAATACTGTAGCAAAAGTGGTACAAACATTTAAAAAAGATGGAACTGCAACCATCTCACAGAGACGTCCAGGTCGTCCACGGAAGTTAACATCTCGTCAGGAGCGTCTTCTGATGAGAAGAGTTGAAGAAAATCCACATGCAAGTTCACTGCAGTTATCTAAAGAAGTAGAAAGTTTTTGTCCATTATTGTTTTGAACAGCTGGGAGATATGGGAGTATCTTTTTATGTTCTACAGGAGAAATAAAGTTGGGAAAGAAATTGAGAGTAAGCAAATAATGACACAATTTTCATTTGAGTCATGACACATATTGAATTAAACCTCACTTCATCACACACAACCCAGGCCAGATATACTCATTTACACAAGAAAAGAAAGCCAAACTGGGGTGACTATTTCCCGTGACACAATACGGCGTACACTGCAGAGGAATGGCATGCATGGGTGCCGTCCACGAAAGAAGCCTCTCCTAAAGCCCAGGCACAAAAAAGCCCGCCTAGAGTTTGCCAGGGCCCATGCTGACAAAGATGAAGACTACTGGGACTCTATACACTGGAGTGATGAGACCAAGATAAATGTTTTTGGAACTGATGGCTTCAAAACTGTATGGTGTCGCAAAGGTGAGGAATACAAAGAAAAATACATGGTGCCTACAGTGAAACATGGTGGTGGCAGTGTCCTTATGTGGGGCTGCATGAGTGCTGCTGGTGTCGGGGAGCTGCATTTCATTCATGGCATCATGAATTCACAAATGTACTGCTCTATACTGAAAGAGAAGATGCTACCATCACTCCGTGCCCTTGGTCGTCGTGCACTTTTCCAACATGACAATGATCCTAAACACACATCTAAGGCCACTGTTGGATTTCTGAAGAAGAACAGGGTGAAAGTGATTCAGTGGCCAAGTATGTCTCCTGATCTGAACCCAATCGAACACCTATGGGGAATTCTGAAGAGACAAGTTGAGCATCACTCTCCATCCAGCATCCAATCTCTAAAAGAGGTCATTCTTGAAGAATAGAAAAAGATAGATCTGGCAAAATGTCGCCAACTTGTTCATTTTATGCCTAGAAGACTTGGTGCTGTCATTAAAAATCATGGAGGCCATACAAAGTACTAGATTTAGTAGTTTTTGTTGTGGGGTGTACTCATTTTTGCATCACCCTAATTTGAGTAAAACTGAAAAATGTGTAATCTAAGTTATATTATTAACCTTACTTTCATGTTATAAGTTAAACAGATGTTATATAAAACTTAGTCTTGTCAACATTTTGGAAAATGAAAAATTGAAAAATACATTATAAGGAGCATTACAAAGCATATATAATGCTACTGGACTACTTTTATAATGCGTTATGTATAATGGCTTTAAGTAAAGTGTTACCAAACTATCTTTAAAATATCTTCTTTTCCGCAAAACAAAACATATATGGTTTGGAAATGTAAAATGATTGTCTATTATTTGAGCTGCTTTACAGCAGAATTTGGATTTGCATACACACAAGTTTGGATCATTGATTATTTTCCTGCGTAATTCTGCAGCATTGATACAATCTCTATTGTATAAAGCACTATAAATATAAAGGTGACTTGACTTGAAAGACAAGAGCTTTTTAATGTGACATTGTTAAAAAAGTAAAATTCAGTCAGAATAGTTAAATAGCTTCTAACAAGGGCATATTTGCCTCTAAGTGTGAATGTTTTTCAAGAAGTCATCATACTTTCTGGACAATAACATAAATCTGTAAGACAAATATAACTACTGTTTGTAGAAGTTAATAAGAAGGTGTGAAATGTCCATTCTGTAAATTGGGGACATTATGTTGGTCTGAGATAAAGTGCAGGTCGAAAATGTGTGAAAGTGTTTGTAGTGAACATGAGAGGATCATTGAAAGAGGTAGAGAGTGATGGCGGGCTGAAAGAGCTGACTGGAGTGGATTAAAAATGACTTGTGTCAAGAGTTCTGTAAAAAACTGGCCTGTATTGAGTGGAGGGAAAAACATCACCTCAAAAATTCCCGTCTTAAAGCACGTTTGCAGTTTGGTGGGAGGTGTGAGAGAAGCTGATCTAGATGCGTGGAAATGTTTTGCGCTCAGAAAGACCGAGGTAAAGAGTTCTGGGCAGATTTCGAGGCATGTGTGGTGCAAAAGCTAGCACTGGCCATGCCTCAGGGGACTATCACAACATCCTTGGCAGGATGATCTAGCTTGTAAAAATATTAGTATTCAGGAATCAGGAAATGGAGGATTATGGGTTTTCAGGAAAATTTAAACAGGCTCTGATTGGAGGTTGAAAATGCAAGTGGCTTTTTGTGTTTTTGCACTTTATTTGTTTGTGATTATAAGTGAATTTAGGGGGATACAATTAGTTGGCTTTTGTTTGTTATTTTGGCCTTGTCGGCTCCTGAAGCTGAATTACCCCAATTGTACAGTTGAAATCATTGTTCTCATTAAAATACTGATCCTTTGTTTTTCAAAACTCCACTGTGTTCTCGTACTCCTTTCATGTTGCGCCTTTACCCCTAGACGGGGCGTAACAATATATATATATATATATATATATATATATACAGTGCTCAGCGTAAATGAGTACACCCCCTTTGAAAAGTAATATTTGAAACAATATCTCAATGAACACAAAAACATTTTCCAAAATGTTGACAAGACCAAGTTTTATATAACATCTGTTTAACTTATAACATGAAAGTAAGGTTAATAATATAACTTAGAGAATAACATTTTCAGTTTAACTCAAATTAGGGTGATGCAAAAATGAGTACACCCACTGAAAGTCTCTGGAGCAAAGCTAAATTTTAGACTACAAATGTCTAATTTAAACCACATGTGAGTCTAATATTCATTACATTACACAGCAGACAGTTGACTATATAGGAAAGCAAAGAAAACCCCTTCCCATTTCATGCTGTCAGCAATGGCACATGGATGAGAAAATGTCACAAGACCTGAGAAAGTAAAACAATAATTAATTTACACAAGAAAGGTGAAGGCTACAAGAAGATCAGCAAAGCTTTTATATTACTTATCAGTCAGAATACTGTAGCAAAAAAGTGGTACAAACATTTAAAAAAGATAATCTGCACCCCATTATGAGGACGTCTGGTCATCACCAAGGACACTGTCAGGAGCGGCCTGATGAGGAAGAGTTGAAACCACATGCAAGTTCATTCATAGTGTTTTGGGAACCAGCCAGCTTTGTTGAGATATGAGTGATCTTTTGTTCTCAAGAGAGGAAAGAAACTAGAGACATACACCATTTGAGTCGACAAATAAATCACCAGCCAACCCAGGCCAATATAATTACAAGAAATATTCTGACAACACAGCGACACCAGAGAAGCCCAGAGTTTACAGCATGAAGACTGGACTCACCTGAGTGATGAGGACCAAGAGGTTTGAATGATTAGTTTCAAACCATATATAATGCTACTGAACTACTTTAATGCTCACAATTTCAAATATCTTCTTTTCCAAAACAAACATATATAAGGGTTTAAAAGATTAATTATATTGAGAACTTGATTTATTGTTTAATTATTATGACTGCATTGATACAACTATAATAAGACTGACTTGAAAGACAAGAGAGCTTTTTAATGCGACATTGTTAAAAAGTAAAATTCAGTCAAATAGTTAAATAGCTAGTTAACAAGGGCATATTTGCCTAAGTGTGAATGCTTTTCAATTTGCCTCTGCGGAATATTTTCAAGAAGTCAAATATAACATACTGTTTGTGTCTTCTGGACAGATATTCTGTACAGCAATTGGGGACATTAGTTACAACAGATAAACTACTGTGGCTTGTAGAAAGTGTTTGTAGTGATAAGTCATGAGAGGATCATTGAAATGCCCATTCTGTAGTGATTGGGGACATTATGTTGGTCTGAGATAAAGGATGTGTGAAAAATGTTTGTGAAAACATGAGAGGATCAGAGTTCTGTAAAAACTGACAATGGAGGAAAACATCACCTCAAAAATTCCTGTCTTAAAGCACGTTTGCAGTTTGGTGGGAGGTGTGAGAGAAGCTGATCTAGATGCGTGAAATGTTTTGCGCTCAGAAAGACCGAGGTAAAGAGTTCTGGGCAGATTTCGAGGCATGTGTGGTGCAAAAAGCTAGCACTGGCCATGCCTCAGGGACTATCACAACATCCTTGGCAGGATGATCTAGCTTGTAAAAATATTAGTATTCAGGAATCAGGATTATGGGTTTTCAGGAAAATTTAAACCGGCTCTGATTGGAGGTTGAAAATGCAAGTGGCTTTTTGTGTTTTTGCACTTTATTTGTTTGTGATTATAAGTGAATTTGCAAAATGTAAGTTACTTTATGATTATGAGATCCAATTCACCTTGAGGATCACTGATGGACTCATATAGAAGGTGAAAACTTTTACTAATGCTCAAGAAGAAAACAAATTTAGAGCTTGGGGGACGTGGGGGGAAATCTCTTTACTAAGTAAAAGTTTTGAATGAAATATGAATGAATATACTTCCAAGATATTTTATCTATAAGAAGTTCTAGGGGTTCAATTAATGGTAGCCAACATGCATCAGAGAAAAAAAAGTGTTATTTCGTAATGTGAGCTGCCCCTCACTTTCAACTGTTTAACTTCAATGAAAGTTTAGAATTTTGTGTATTCCTTTAATGAAAGATCAAAAAGATGAATGCAGATTTATTTTCACTGCCGCCTGTCCCACTTTACCAGGGAGCAAGGAAACATGGAACAAGGAGACGAGGAATTCACAAATGAGAGTCTTTAATAATCCAACGGGAGTGGTGGAGGTTAACCACTGGCAGTGGTGGTTAACTACTCACGTTACTGTAATTAAGTCGTTTTTTTCGGGTACTTGTACTTTTTTGAGTATATTTTTAAAAGATGTACTTGTACTTGTACTTAAGTACAAAGTAAGTAAAAATAATCTACTTAATTACATTTAAAACATAGTTCATTACTGAGTATGCACACAATTTGAATTGATGTTCAAACCTTTGACGGCACTTCAGAAGCCAATAAAAAGATCCGATCGTAAACAGACCAATAAAATCGTCTAGGTTACGTACGTAACCCCCGTTCCCTGATGGAGGGAACGGAGACGTTATGTCGTGACGACATATGGGATTTACCTGGAAGCCCCGAACATCTCTGACTAAGAGAAAACGCCAATGAAATTGGCTAGTGGATTTTGCATACCTGAGCCACTCCCCGTGCATACGGGTATAAAAGTGCGACAGGTGCATCCACTCATTAGGTTTTACGCTGAGGAGCCGAGACGAGTCCCTGGCAACCAGCGATGGTTCAAGATTGTGGCATGGGGACATAACGTCTCCGTTCCCTCCATCAGGGAACGGGGTTACGTCACGTAAAGTGCGTAAAATAACATCTAACACCAGCGAACCAGTCACGTGGCGATTCATGCAGGATCTGCAGGCTGTAAACTCAGCCGTTATTGCAAGAGCTGCCCGCGTACCTAATCCATACACAATCTTGTCACAAATTCCGCAAAATGCAATGTATTTCACTGTGGTTGATTTGGCTAACGCTTTCTTTAAGCGTCCCAGTGGAAGAAAAAGTCAGTTTTGGTTTATGCGTTTGATTTTGACAACAAAGGGTACACGTTTACCAGGTTGTGTCAGGGTTATTGCGAGTCTCCGACGATTTACAATGAAGCGCTCAGACGGAGCCTTGAACCGTTAACTCTATCGAGCAGAACGGCGCTATTGCAGTATGTAGACGATTTATTGATTTGTGCACGAGATGAGGTCACGTGCGTGGCTGACACTGTAACTCTCCTGCACCACCTGGCGCGGGAGGATCACAAGGTCAGTCTGGCCAAGCTGCAGTTTGTAAAGCAAGAGATAACTTTTTTGGGTCACACTATAACGCCAAACAGTAAAGCTATCTCTGAGAAGCGCATAAAAGCTATCAAAGATGTACCGAAACCCATAACAAAGAAACAATTGTTATCATTCTTGGGAATGTGTGCATATTGTCGAACGTTTATTCCAAATTATGCATTTCTTGAAAAGCCCTTGAGAGCCCTGACAACAGGGAAAGGGCTGAGTTCATGTGACAAGATTTATTGGCCCGCAGAAGCGCAGGAGGCGTTTGTAAACATGAAACTGCAGCTGGCTCAGGCTCCAACGTTGGGCCTGCCTGTGCTTGAAAGGCCTTTCACCCAGATGGTAGACGAAAAACATGGATTTATGAGTTCGGTGCTCTTGCAAACTCATGGGGACAGATTAAGACCAGTCGCATATTTTTCAACGAAGCTTGATGCAGTGGCAGCAGGCTTGCCACATTGCCTGAGAGCTGTGGCAGCTGCGGAGCTGGCTGTGCTGGCTTCAAGGGAATTTGTGGGGTATTCTGATTTGACTTTGATGGTCCCACACGGGTCTCCATGATTTTGCAGGAGCAGAGAACATCACATTTATCAACAGCCCGATGGCTGAGGTATCACACGATTTTGCTTGATATGCCAAATGTAACGGTGAAGAGATGCACAACTTTGAATCCTGCCACACTCCTCCCGACGGAGGAGGATGGAGAGGAACACCATTGTTGTATGTCAGTGCTGGAACAGGTGTGTACATCACGTCCAGACCTGTTGGGCACACCTTTAGAGAACTGTGACAATGTCCTCTTTGTGGATGGGTCGGCGTCCAAAGATCCACAAACAGGCTTGAATAAGGTTGGTTTCGCGGTGACCACTGAATTTGAAGTCGTAAAGTCTGCCATCAAATTATTCGGCTCAGGAGCTGAATTGGTTGCTCTGACCGAGGCGTGTAAACTGATGACAGACAAGTGTGTGACAATTTACACAGACTCGCGTTATGCTTTTGGGGTCACTCATGATTTTGGCGCACTTTGGAAGCACAGACATTTTTTGAAGTCGGATGGACATCCAATATTAAACGCATCGCTTGTGTCTGAGCTTTTGGAGGCCATTCTTTTACCAGACAAGGTCGCGATCTGTAAATGCGCAGCGCACACTAACGATAAAGGTTTTATCTCCACAGACGAGGGCAGCGAGGCAGCGGCAGCACAGGAGACAAAAGAAACGACTTGTGCTTTGGTATCTGTGACTAACCCTGATATATCCCCTTGTTTACAGAGTATGCAGTCCTTTTCCACAGGAGCTGAAAAACAACAATGGAGGTCGTCTGGCTGCAGCCTCAAGGGGGGTGTATGGATGAGTGTTGATGACATTCCTTGTTTGCCCAAACACTTCTTTCAGCATTATGCTAAGTTGACACATGGGTTGGATCATGTGTCAAAGGGAAGTATGATAATGCAGATGAGGGAATTATGGTTTACAAAGGGATTTACAGTGGTTGCTGAAATTTTTTGCAAAAGATGTGTCACTTGCAACACACACAATGTGGCTAGGGAATAAAACACCCTTGGCATCTCAACCAGCACCGGCAGGCCCATTTGAATATCTAATGATGGATTTCATCGAATTAACCTTGTGGGAAACAGAAACACTGTCTGGTGATGGTTGACATGTGGTCAAAATGGGTTGAGGCCTTCCCAACCTCGAAACAAGATTCGGCGGCAGTGGCAAAGGCCCTGTTAACCGAGATTGTCCCAAGATGGGGAATTCAAGAAAAATCAGTTCTGACAATGATGCAATAAAGCAGGTGGGTCAGTTCTTGGGAATTGACATGAGGACACACTGCAGCTGGCGCCCTCATCAGGAGGCAGTAGAGACAGAACCAGACAATTAAGAACAAATTAGCGAAATGCTGTGAAGAGACGGGTCTGACTTGGCTTAAAGCCCTCCCAATTGTACTGATGTACATGAGAATGAGAAAAGAGTGAAACCAAACCTGAGCCCATTTGAAATTTTGTTTGGCAGGCCACCATTCATGGGCATAGAAGGGGTAAACAAAGGCTGCCATCAACGGATGTGTGTGAGAATGACATGTTGAATTACTGCAAGGAAATGTCTTGTCTGTTATCAAACATTTCTGTGCAGGTAAAAGCTGCCCAGGGGAAGGTTGCTGAGAGATTCCTGCACGAGGTCAGACCTGGTGATTTCGTGGTGATTCGTGATCACAGGAGAAAGAGCTGGAAATCGAAAAGGTGGCTTGGGCCTTTCCAGGTGCTTCTGGTGACGCACACGGCGGTGAAGGTCGCAGAGAGGGCTACGTGGGTGCACGTAAACCATTGCAGGAGGGTGCCGCCCATTGCGGAGGCGGAGCAATCGCTGGAGGAGGTTCAACGCGAGTGTCAATAAATGCTAAGTTCCAGTTTGAAAAGCCCTTGCATTGCAGCTGTGTGTATAGGCGGAACCAGACATCCGCAGCAAGGAGGGGACTGAAGGGAGGAGGCAACTTTGATTGCGCAACCGGCATCTGGGTGGACACTGTAATCAACAGAACAGATAAGACTTTTAGTGCTTCGAAGACAGTACTTTCTCACACTCTTTGGTCATAACAACACCTTTGATTCAGAGCAACTGAGAGAATGGAGCGTACAAGGCCGTGGCACCCATTCAGAGTGCCAGGAATGTGTGGCTTGTTTAAAACCACATGTATAATGACTTTGTTGTCAGTAACAATTTGCTTGATAATACTACACTTCACAACAGGTCTGAAGGTGTTGCCAACAGGAGATCAGACCAGCGGGCAGGGGATAACAAGAGCTGAATGACACAACTCGACACAACGTGCTAGGGGATGCATTAGCACCAGTGGAACCAGCGAGAGGTCTCGAGGGAGCACGGTGACGGTTCGGGAAGAATCCAATGTGAGTTTCAGTTGTAACCCCTATCAAAAGAACTGTCCAAACTGTGAGGGACGAGCGAGGACTACGAGGCTTCTATTTCTCGAACACCCATGTAAGTGGGGCAACGTGAAAGCATATGCCGCCAACTACAAGTGGGGCAACGACAAGAGATTCAGGGTATTTACCCACCACAGATTGAGCAACAATCGTTTCGGGATGACGGTCGAGATAACACAAGTAAGACTTTCTGATCAAGGCAAGTACTACTGTGGGCTAGACATAGGGGAAAGGACTGGTTTGAAGAAATCGACATCATTGTAAATGAAGTAGTTCCAACGGTAAAACCTTTTGTAGCACCTGAGTTAGGACAAGAAGCAAGAGGCGAGATGGCGTGGATGGAAGCGGAGACACGAGAAAGGATCAGGGAATCCTGAGGTGCAGAAAGCCATGATGAAGTGCCAGGGGAACAAAGCCTGTGCTCTGGCTATGCTACAGAAAGAAGAATTGCAGATATCAACGAGCTGCTGGCTGTGCCTGCAAATGTCACACGATTGGAAGGCTGTCCCACTGACATTATCAACAGCTAATGTAACAAAGTGTCTAATTCCACAACAAATGACTGATGTGTTTTCAGCTGTAGCTGATCTGGAGGATGGAAAGACACCGACGAAACGACCAAAGGACAGCTGTGACAACGTTAAGCGATATAACAACACTGATATAGTAATTCCACCACTTAGAGTAACACACGAGAAGGGTGATGTGTGCATTTGTTCAGATCAACAGAGACTTTTCACAACAGGATGGTCTGACTGCAGGGTCAGAGTCAATATAAGACCAGGAACAGTGAACAATTGCACAGCGATAATCAACGACAAAGAGACCAGCTTCACATGTCCATTTGGTAAGCCGTATGAGACTTCACCAGCAGCAGTGTGGGTATGTGGGAACAAAGCATTTCACAGTATGCCTAAACACGGGTGGTCAGGGTGCTGTTATCCAGCTTTGATAAATGTGGGAACTTCTGTGTATTTGCCAAACAAGACACCAGGGGGAAGAGCAAAGAGAAATGTTAAGATTTTGCCTGGGGTTTTGCCAAACCATTATTCAGGGTACACATTATCTGATCCATGGACGACACCTGGGGCAAATGTGGGGTGGTCACTTTTCCTAGGGGTGGGAACAACAGTAACGATAAATAAAGTGAATGGGTTAGCATGGACTGTATTGGCAATAGCAAATGCCACTGAAAATGCTTTATCGATGATAAATGATGAAATGAGACATTTGAGAGAGGCAGTTATTCAGAATCGTTTAGTCTTGGATTTGCTTACCGCAGAAAATATATTCCAATATTCCAGATCACAGTGACAACATAACTGATGTGATTGAGCACATGAGAAAGGCGGTGCAGGAGCCTGAACCAGCGAACGACCAATGGCTTACCTGGATAATGAATCTCGAGGGGGGCTGGGGAATGTGGTTGGCTCAAACTGTGTTGCCAATTATAGTTATAGTAGTACTGATTTTGTTATGCATACCATGTATTATACAATGTGTGTCTAGCTTAGTACAGAGACTGGTTAAGGTCGGAATGTCGGTTCAATTGGTGAAAATGACAGTCTATCCGAATGATGATGTTAATGTTGATGACCAACAATATGATGACGCAAGTAGCGGAAGTTACAGTGAAAGGAGTAATTGAGTTGTGATGTTTTTGTTTTATTTTTATTTTTTTCTTCCTGAGAATGATTGATAAATTGATATGTTTATTTCCTACTATGAACTATACTTTTCCTTGTTTATACTATGGTGACTGAGGGTTCGGTTTAAGCGAGAGTGCGACAGCAGTGTCTGTCCATTCAGCCCGGCTATAGAATAAGTCTTTACTTTGCTTGCTAAAAACATTTAGGGTCTGTCCCGACAAAAACAGCCTAAGCATTTTTCAGATTTTAAAAAACTTACTTCACAGGTTCAAGGAGAGTGATCATTTATGTGAAAATCAGAGATGAAGAGTATAAGTGTGATGTAATGGCTTGAACTTGTGTTTATTATTATTTTTACTAGTATTATTATTATGTTTGATTAATCAGTTATCAGAGAATGATAAATAGGGAGGAATTGTGATGGAAATTTTCCTTGTCATGCATTAATCTTTAGTGGAACATATATTCAAGATGTATGCAGTATATGGTTCTTTTACTCATAGTTAGAAAAGCATTCTTTGTGTGATTTACTAAGAAAGAGGTAAGGAAAAGCAGATGGTTAAAGGGTCATCATGAGGGCATTTACAGACTTATAGCCTGGGGGTCAGGGGGCATTTGCCTGCCCTTTTCTGTAACACGTAAACAAACTGCTCTCCCATCTGTAGGGGGAAGAGAGAGGCCTTGAGAGGCCACTATAAAACAGACTGAAACTGCTTTCTCTTATATCTCTCTCGCTTTGTTCCTCACTGACTCACAGCTCATGTGTATAAGTGACGAGAGGTCTCTCCTGCAGGAGAATAAATACTTTTATTATAACGATTTGGACTCAGACTTGTCTCTTACTCAGTGATGATGTTTGTATGAAGAAATTGCCACAACAACGCCAAGGCGACGGCCTCCACTATCCAGTGGGCCAGCATCTGTTTGGAGACAGCCTTCCCTTTCTGCTGCCCTCCGTGGCAGACAAAGAGCTGCTCGGAGCTTCTGACGCTCCGGGTGCGGGTCACGTATATGCGCAATGCTCTTACGGGACACAGCAACGCTAAGGCTGGATCTGCCTCCTCCGAGGGCAGTGCTTGCAGGTTCACCACCTGATCGCAGAAGGGCGTGGTGGGAACCTTGGGCATGTATCCAGGCCGGGGTCTCAAGACAACGTGAGAGTAGACCGGCCCGAACACAAGGCACTCTTCGCCTTAAACGCCTGGAGGTCCCGACCCGTTTGATGGAAGTGAGCGCGGTCAGGGCGCTGTCTTAAGAGACAGGAACTTCAGCTCGACTGAGTCCAGCGACTCAAAGGGCCCCTCTGAAGTCCAGACAGGACGATAGAGAGGTCCCAAGAGGGCACAAGGGAGGCCTGGAGGATTCATCCTCCTGGCCCCTTCAGGAACCTCACGATGAGATCATGCTTTCCCAGGGACCGGCCGTCCACTGCATCGTGGTGAGCCGCAATGGCGGCTACATACACTTTCAAGGTGGAGGGTGACAGCCTACGCTCCAACCTTTCTTGCAGGAAAGAAAGCACTACTCCAATCGTGCATCTTCGGGAACTTCTCGCCGAGAAGAACACCAGGTCGCGAACAGACTCCATTTCAGTGCGTAGGTTTGCCTTGTTGAAGGAGCCCTAGCCTGAATGATGGTCTCTACCACCGCCGGTGGTAGACCACTCAAGTCTGCCGCGTCCGTCCAGGAGCCACACATGGAGGTTCCATAGATCTGGACGCGGGTGCCATATGGTGCCGAGCCCCTGAGAAAGGAGGTCCTTCCTCAGAGGAATGCGCCAGGGAGGTACTGTCGCGAGGGAAATGAGTTCGGGAAACCAGGTCCGGGTGGGCCAATGGGCGCAACCAGCAGGACCTGCTCCTCGTCCTCCTGAGCTTGCACAGTGTCTGTGCAAGTAGGCTCACTGGGGAAGCATACTTGCGTAAGGCCGAAGCCAGCTGTGTGCCAGTGCGTCTGTGCCGAGGGGGCCCTCGGTCAGGGAGAAGTACAGCTGGCAGTGGGAGGACTCGGGGGAGGCAAACAGGTCTACCTGAGTTTCCCCGAATCGACTCCAGATCAGCCGGATCGTCTCGGGATGGAGTCGCCATTCTCCGGGGAACGTGAGCTGTCGTGAGAGCGCGTCGGCCGCACAATTGAGCTGCCCCGGGATGTGAACAGCACGCAGTGACTTGAACTGCGTGTGACTCCAGAGGAGGAGATGGCGGGCGAGCTGTGACATGTGGTGTGATCGTATACCCCCCAGCCGGTTGATATACGAGACCGCCGCAGTGTTGTCCGTGCGGACTAGCACGTGCTTGCCCAACAGCAGTGGCCGGAACTGCCGCAAGGCTAAATGCACTGCCCACAGCTCCAGGCAGTTGATGTGCCAAAGCAGTCGGGGCCCTGTCCAGAGCCCGAGGCTGCCTACCCGTTGCATGTAGCGCCCAGCCCGTGCTGGAGGCATCTGTTGTGACAACAGTATGCGGGACACTTGTTCTAGGGGCACCCGGCTCGTGAAAGGCATGGTCTGTCCAGGGGCTGAGGGCGGCGACACTGCTGGGAGATACCTACTCGCAGTGTACCGCAGCGCCATGCCCACCTCGGGACCCGGGAGTGTAGCCAGTGCTGAAGTGGTCTCATATGAAGCAATCCGGCGGCGTGACTGCAGCTGCGGATGCCATATGCCCAGGAGCCTCTGAAACTGTTTCAGTGGTACCACATTTCTGCCTCTGAAGGAACTCAGGCAGTTCAGCACTGCTTGGGCACGTTCCTCCGTGGGCGCCGTCATACTCACCGAGTCTAACTCCACACCGAGAAAGAGATTCTCTGCAGGGAGAGCTTGCTCTTTTCCCAGTTGACCGAAGCCCCAACTGGCTGAGGTGCCGGAGGACCAAGTCCCTGTGATCGCCCAACTGCTCTCTGGATTGGGCTAGAATAAGCCAATCGTCGAGGTAGTTGAGGATCCTGATGCCCACTTCCCGTAACGGGTAAGGGCGCCTCTACAACCTTCGTGAACACACGGGAGACAGGGAGAGCCCGAAGGGAGGACCCCTGTACTGCCATGCCCGACCTTCGACGCAAAACCATAGAAACGGTCTGTGTCGCGGAAGGATCGAAACGTGAAAGTAAGCGTCCTTCAGGTCGATCGCTGCAAACCAATCCTGGGGCTGAATGCATTTGATCATGCGCCTGTGCGTCAGCATCTTGAACGGGAGCTTGTGTAAAGCCCGGTTCAAGACTCGCAGATCCAGGATTGGCGAAGGCCACCACCTTTCTTGGATGTACGATGTAAGGGCTGTAAAACCCCTGCCTCATCTCGGCTGGAGGGACCGGCTCGATTGCATCCTTTGCCAGGAGGACAGCAATCTCCTCGCGCAAGACAGGGCGTTCCGGACTGCCACCGGCGTCTCGAGCGCCGTTGAACTTGGGAGGTCGCCAGGCGAACTGAATCGCGTGGCCAGAGAGACAGGCTGGGCAGCGTGAGCCACGCCTCCAGGCGCTGTGCAAGCGGCTCCAAGCACAATGTCGGCGTACCTGTGGTGGTGCAGCGAAGGGAGTAGGGGTGGATGGCACAGAAGGCGGTGCGTTCTGAGGCATCCTCACCGAACTCCCTGGGTCCCGAACGGACTGGCCAGAGGTGGGGAGGAATGGTCCCGAACCGTACTCTCTTGGCTACTGGCAAAATGGGTCGTGGGCGAGTGAGGAGGCAGGCGTCGCACACTGTCGTCCCATGGACCTGAGAACCCGGAGGAAAAGGAAATTGCTCTTTCTTTGAGAAGGTGGGTACCGCTGGCCCTTGGACCAGCGGCGGAACAGAAACAAAACGAAACAGAAGATTCTCCTCCTGGCCCTCCACCGGGGGAAGGAGCGGCGCTGTTCTCGCCATCTCCTGAGAAAGAGCAAACTCCAACATCTCCGGGTTGCCCGCGTCAGAGCCGATTCGTCGACTTCCTGGACGACTTGGGGCCTGGCTGGGATGCGGGGGGCGCCGCTCTCCTGCGAGAGGCTCGACGCGCCGGCCTATGTGTCGATTCGGCCTGGGGCGGAGCGGCTCTGGAGGACGCAGGAGGGCGCCCACGGCGACGGGCAGACTGAGGCCTGGCCCCCGGGGCAGCGGTGGATGGTGCATCACGCCGGGGCAGGATGTGCTGGATCGCCTCGGTCTGCTGCTGTACCGCCGAGAACTGCTGGGCGAAGCCCTCGGCGGTGTCGCCGAACAGCCCTCCCTGGGAGATGGGGCGTCGAGGCGTGCCTTGTCGGCGTCCTTCATCTCTGCCAGGTTGAGCCAGAGATGGCGCTCCTGGACCACCATGGTGGACATCGCCTTCCGAGGGACCGCGCCGTGACTTTCGTCGCTCGTGGGCGAAGTCAGTCGCCGTCTTGCAGCTCCTGCATCAACCCGGTCGGTACCCTCGTGCACCTGTTTGGCGCCTTGGCTTGGTGAACCTGCAGGATAGCCATGGCGTGCAGGGCGGAGGCTGCCTGGCCCGCAGCACTGTAAGCTTTGGCCGCGAGAGCGGCTGTCAGCTACAGGCCTTGGACGGGAGACGGACGGTTCCTCCAAGTGGCGGCGTTTGTGGGCACAAGTGCACCGCGACCGCTCTCTCCACCTGGGGAATGCCTGCGTACCCCTGGCCACTCCGCCATCGAGGGTAGTGAGGACGGAGGAGGCGGACGAGCGGCTTCTGGCCGTGAAAGGGGCCAGCCACGAACTCGTCAGCTCCTCATGCACCTCCGGGAAGAAAGGCACCGGGGCAGGGCGCGGTTGTGAGCCGCGCCCCGCTCCGAGAAACCAATCATTCAGCCGCGAGGGCTCAGGACTGGGCGGTCTGTTGACCTCCAGCCCGATGCTCACGGAACCGGACGGGATGTTCGCTGCGTGAGGAGTAAGAGGTCCGTGGGGGCGTGCCCGGCGGAGAGGCTCTTACAGTAACCCTTAGATCTCCCAGAGCGTCAGCCGGTGATCCTCTGCTCGAGCCAGAGAGATCAGCACGGGTGGCGGCAGAGGGTGCCAATCCTTTCATAAAGGAAAGGCGAGATCGCAGCGAAATCATGCTCATCGCCCACAACAGGCGCATGAGTCATCCACTTAACGCAGCTTCAGCGTGTCGGCGGCCCAGACACTGAAGACAACGATCGTGTCCGTCATCCGCAGACAGAAAAGCGACCGCAACCAGAAGGACACGGACGAAACGGCATCTTGAAAAAGGCGATTGTCCGTGATTTGCTCTTTAGAATTTGCTCTTTTAGTTGAAGTGCCCAGGGAATCGCTGATGAGAGGGACTCCGCTGATCGCACCGTTCGCCAACCGGGAACAAAACAAAGATGAGCGGCTTTGTGGAGATCAGCACTCTTCTCATCCACTCGGCTCCGAAGCAAAAATCTAATGAATGGATGCACCTGTCGCCCTTTTATACCCGTATGCACGGGGAGTGGCTCAGGTATGCAAAATCCACTAGCCAATTTCATTGGCGTTTTCTCTTAGTCAGAGATGTTCGGGGCTTCCAGGTAAATCCCCTATGTCGTCACGACATAACTCGTAGTGACCAACAGATAGGGAACCCTAATTTCTGAACCTGGAAAGCTGCTGCTGCAGCAGGCGAAGAGCTGATCGGACAGTGAGGGAGCTACCATAGGCCTATATACACCGATAAAAGCTGCGTCTCGCTCTCTCCTCTCCGACAGCGAGTTTGACACGCATCCGCCTGCTGTCAATTACAGATTCTGAATTCTGAATTCTGAACAGATTCCCGCCCAAATGTGGCGAGCGCCTTAATGTAACATGAACAGTCTGTAAACGCAGAAAACTGGATGCGAGCTCTCAAATAGGCCTAACTTAAACAAATTAACTGCCTGTGATCTCACTCCAGTAATAAGAATGTGTGCAATTGTGATTTCACCGTGCTTTTAAAATATAAATTATTTTTCTTTGCTCCTGGATTGAACTTTGTCAAAAGTTATCAACCATCCAGAATAGTTCCATGCCTAACTGATGAAAATTATATTGGAAATTGTATTGGCTGTAAGCAAAATGCCCCAGAAAGTATTTCGACAATCAAAAATGGAACTTTGATTTCTTTACCATGTAAGTTTATGCTAGAAATATTTCGGAATGGGATATTTGTCTGATTTATTTTGTACGTATAAATATCCTAGTCTGTCTAACCGCATCACTACATTGTACAGACATTACAGGTCAAAGCCATCTGATGTTGCATTTATCTAAATAAATAGGCCTAACATATATGGCTCTTAAATCACTGCTCATAAATATTCAAGATTAAGCTTCTTTGTAGGCTTTTGCAACAAAGTTACCCTATTTTAAAGACACAAATACACAGAATGAGCAAATATTTAAGATCGAGATTTTTGTAATGGTAATCAGTATTTATATGTCTGTAAATGAAAGCCTGTATTAAAATCTGTTCATCATATAAAGCGAATGTGTCATTTTAGTAGACTTGGATTAAACCAATTTCAAAGCTCAAACTAACAAGCTTGAAATAATGATTGCTTTACAAAAGGGATGCACAAAATAATTAAAATATCTATATGGCAGTTTACAGTATGTGGTAGTTTTGCCAATGGTATTAAAATGGTATTGTCGTCATGAAATAAAAAATTATCCTACTTACTACTTTAGAGCACATTACTAGTCTTGTTGTGAACAATTGAACAGTGCAAGTCAATACACCGGAATTTTTTTTTGTCTGCCATCATAATCTTTAATCAGAAACTGAGAATTCGCTTCCACTCTGGAATGGCGTTCTCGCTCTGATGACGTCAGTTTGATGGCTTAATTAAAGTACTCTTGTTAAGTCATGACATAAGAAATGCTGTTTCCGGGTCTACGTCTCTATTCATTTCACTTGAGAATCTTATCTCAACAGTCTTTTATAAACACTGTTTAATTAATGTTACATATTTAAGCCAAGCATTTAATTTGCTGTCCTCACTACAGTTTCCGTCTCAGACACTAACATTTAAGCTGAAATACTGTCTGGCCATCTGGGATTTCAGTATGGAGATAAAGGTTAGGGTTATAATTTTTTCAGTATTACATGACATTGTGGGTGTATATTAGCACAGTTTGGTGTTTTCTTGGGGTGTCTGGCAGGATCCAGAACAGGTGAAGGATGATGTCAAATGTAACAAGCATATATTCTTAACCAATTAACTGTGAATCTGCTATGAGCAAGAGGTGGAGTGGAGGTGCACCACAATAAAACCCCACCCTTTAGTCAATATTCCATTTCACTTGGAAATACATCACAACACTGAAGTCAGTTGCAACTTCCGGTTCACGGGTATTTTGAGATTGATATTTTTCAAGGTATTGAAGTTAGAAATTCCTGTATTATAACCACTAATTTTGCGTACTTTAGCAATAAGATAAAGTGGGCTTTAGTAGATATTACCCACATAGAACTTTGACAAGAATGAATATTGTTTGGCAAATCATTACATTACGCCAGCTGAAAAGTAACTAGTAACTAGTACTCGGAGTAGTTTTTGAGAGTAGTACTTTGTACTTCTACTTAAGTACTGTTTTAACACCAGTACTTTTACTTGTAATAAAGTATTATTTCAGCAATGTTACAGTACTTGTAATTAAGTACACATTTTTAGTACTCTTTCCACCACTGTCCAACGGGGAACATAGGAGACACATGAACACATGGGATGACGCTTAAGAACCGACAAACATGAACTGAATGGACTAGGGCTTTTAAACAAAAGATAATTGGGGAAGAACAAGACATACCTGAAATCAAATTAACAATCAACATGAGGGAGAAACTGGGTCACAGGGAGCAAAAACACACATACAGGTCCATAATCCTAATAACCTGCTCATATTTACCAAGGGTGCCAATATTATTGGGCGGCATTGTAACTAGCTGTGTATTAAAACAACAGAAGTCTGTGGACCGTCCCTGTTTAGAGAGGAACAGTGTTGGGGTGTGTTTGGGGTCGTTATCATGTTGGAATACTGCCCTGTGGCCCAGTCTCAGAAGGGAGGGGATCATGCTCTGCTTCAGTATGTCACAGACTAGTACATGTTGGAAATCATGGTTTCCTCAATAAACTGTAGCTCCACAGTCCCGGCAGCACTCATGTAGCCCCAGACCATGACACTCCCACCACCATGCTTGACTGTAGGCAAGACACACTTATCTTTGTACTCCTCACCTGATTGTCGCCACACACGCTTGACACCATCTGAAGCAAATTAGTTTATCTTGGTCTCATCAGATCACAGGGCATGGTTCCAGTAATCCATGACCTTCGTCTGCTGTCTTCAAGCAAACTGTTTATGGCCTTTCTTGTGCATATTTTTTGAAGTGGGTTCCTTCTGGGGCGACAGCCATGCAGATCAATTTGATGCAGTGTGCGGCGTATGGTCTGAGCACTGACAGGCTGACACTGTATGTCTAAAATCTATTTGCTCTGTAAAATATTTTTAAAAGGCTTATAAATTATTCACATATTTATTTAGAAGTAACACTACATTTACATAGGGATTTGAATTAATTGTAGGAATTAAAAAATTATCACTTTTGCAGGCAACGGTGCTATAACAGGCAACAGTGGCCCTTTCTGTGGCTGATCCAGAGCTTGATTGTGTTTTCTCCTTTGCAGCCTGTTTATAATGTACTCTCCATTAGCATATGGTGAAGAGCCTCTCTGAGTGTTTGTTCATTTCTTTGTGTAGAAATTAAAAACGTGCCTCTTAAGTGGCTCATGACTTGCTTCATACCACCATAAATGCATCTTTTAATAGACTGTCCGTTTTTTGTTTCACTTCCACTCTTTAAACCACATATCATGCTCTCCCTTTTTTCCGTGTCGTGTTTTGGTGTCCCAGAGAGCCACTTCTGGAATTAGTGCTTGCTTTTTCCAAGTGACTTCCTCTGTTTCATTCTCTGCCTCTTCTTGTCTTTAAATCTAACAGCACTCTTACCCTTTCTTCCTCCCTCTCTCTCTCTCTCTCTCTCTCTCTCTCTCTCTCTCTCTCTCTCTCTCTCTCTCTCTCTCTCTCTCTCTCTCTCTCTCTCGCTCTCTCTCTCGTGTTGTTCAGTAAATCCAGTTCCAGTAATGGAGATATGATTGCTTCAGCACCGAGCACTTCTGGGAATTTTACACATATATATGGTTCATTCTGTCATCTGCAATTTGTAGACTCTAAAACAGTAAAAAAAAAAAAAAAAACTACAACAGTCTTTTTTTTTAAAGGGCAGAACTGCTTTTTGCTTCCCAAAACCACATTAAATGTATAAATGTGTGTAAGATAAGAAGTGTTAGAGAATATACACTACTGTTCAAAAGTTGGTAAGAGTCGGTAAGATTTTTAAATGTTTTTCAAAATCTCTCATGTTAACCAGCACTGCATCTATTTGATAAAAAATAAAGTAAGCAGTCATTTTGTGAAATATTATTAAAATTTAAAATAAATGTTTTCAATTTTAATATAATTTAAAATTGTATTTATTCCTGTGATGCAAAGATGAATTTTCAGCATCATTACTTCAGTCTTCAGTGTCACTTCAGAAATCATTGATTTGATGGTCAGGAAACATTTCTTATTATTCATTATCAATGTTGTTTATTATTTTTTGGAAGCAGTGGGTTTTTGTCAGGATTCTCTGATGAATAAAGAGTTCAGAACAACAGCATTTATTTTAAATCATGTCAAAATTACGTTTCTTTTATCGTTCCTCTATTTCTGCATTATTACTGCATAAATGTATTAATAAAAAAATTAAAAACATAATTTGAATGGTAGTTTATCTTGAATAAACATTTCTTACTCCATTGGCAAATGATTGATTTTTGTTGTTGTTCTAAGCATACATTTGACTAAATGTATTATATTTATTCATAAAACAAGAACATAATTCAAGGTACAGTGCAGTTCCTCCAAAACATTCCGACACCCAGATACACTTAAATATTAATAAACATCACTGCATCAAATAAGAAAATATCAAATTAACTGATAATTATTTAAACAATAAATAGCATATGCACATTTGTCAAGCAAAAAAATTAAACAATTACAAAAGTAAGTATAAAAGAGTAATATATGATGAAATGATAACACAGCAGATATCATGTTCAGTGTAAAGACAGAATGGGAATATATTGTACAAGCTGAGTTAACTTTTCTATAAGCAAGACACACGATATGTCTGTTTATGCGAATGACATTAACACAGTGACTTCTCTGGAAAGTGTAAAGTTTGTCTCGCCATCTCACGGTTCATTACTGATTGCCTTTAGGACTTAAACATGCCATTTGATACTGAATGAGAAGACAAAGTGATGTATGGAGGCATTTCATACACATTATTCATTTACAAGATATTATTAATCAGGGCAAGACAGAGCGATGCTGAAACACTGCTTCTGAATTTATTGCTGTCATTACAGACTAAACTGAAAAATGTTATTTGCAAAGTAAGTGAGACAAGTAAACGTTTAGCTAGTGAAAATGGCTTCTGTTGTTAAATTATATTATTATAATTATTGTTGTTATAATACTCAATATAATCAAATTTAAGTGATTGGAAGCCCAACCATCAAAACCATATTACAGAGGCAATGGGAAGATGTGGGATGAAAAATTTAATGAAAATTTGAATTAAAATTTACATGGAATTGAAAAACAAATTTCACAAAGGACTTCACATACTTACAAATGCTCATATCAAAATGAACAATGTGAAAAGTTATATTGTTCACTCAGTATACAGTATCTCACAGAAGTGAGTACACCCCTCACATCATAGTAAATATTTTATTATACCTTTTCATGTGACAACACTGAAGAAATGACACTTTGCTACAATGTAAAGTAGTGAGTGTATAGCTTTTATAACAGTGAAAATTTGCTGTCCCCTCAAAATAACTCAACACACTGCCATTAATGTCTAAACCGCTGGCCACAAAAGTGAGTACACCCTATTTACAAGTGAAAATGACCATATTTGGCCCAAAGTGTCAATATTTTGTGTGGCCACCATTATTTTCCAGCACTGCTTTAACCCTCTTAGGAAATGGAGTTCACCTTAGCTTCACAGGTTGCCACTGGAGTCCTCTTCCACTCCTCCATGATGACATCACAGAGCTGGTTGATGTTAGAGAACTTGCGCTCCTCCACCTTCCATTTGAGGATGTCCCACATATTACCTTTACCCTCAGCTTCTTTAACAAGGCAGTGGTCGTCATGGAGGTGTGTTTGGGGTCGTTATCATGTTGGAATACTGCCCTGTGGCCCAGTCTCAGAAGGGAGGGGATCATGCTCTGCTTCATTATGTCACAGACTAGTACATGTTGGAATTCATGGTTTCCTCAATAAACTGTTGCTCCACAGTCCCGGCAGCACTCATGTAGCCCCAGACCATGACACTCCCACCACCATGCTTGACTGTAGGCAAGACACACTTATCTTTGTACTCCTCACCTGATTGCCGCCACACACGCTTGACACCATCTGAAGCAAATTAGTTTATCTTGGTCTCATCAGATCACAGGGCATGGTTCCAGTAATCCATGACCTTCGTCTGCTTGTCTTCAGCAAACTGTTTATGGCCTTTCTTGTGCATATTTTTTGAAGTGGGTTCCTTCTGGGGCGACAGCCATGCAGATCAATTTGATGCAGTGTGCGGCGTATGGTCTGAGCACTGACAGGCTGACACTGTATGTCTAAAATCTATTTGCTCTGTAAAATATTTTTAAAAGGCTTATAAATTATTCACATATTTATTTAGAAGTAACACTACATTTACATAGGGATTTGAATTAATTGTAGGAATTAAAAAATTATCACTTTTGCAGGCAACGGTGCTATAACAGGCAACAGTGGCCCTTTCTGTGGCTGATCCAGAGCTTGATTGTGTTTTCTCCTTTGCAGCCTGTTTATAATGTACTCTCCATTAGCATATGGTGAAGAGCCTCTCTGAGTGTTTGTTCATTTCTTTGTGTAGAAATTAAAAACGTGCCTCTTAAGTGGCTCATGACTTGCTTCATACCACCATAAATGCATCTTTTAATAGACTGTCCGTTTTTTGTTTCACTTCCACTCTTTAAACCACATATCATGCTCTCCCTTTTTTCCGTGTCGTGTTTTGGTGTCCCAGAGAGCCACTTCTGGAATTAGTGCTTGCTTTTTCCAAGTGACTTCCTCTGTTTCATTCTCTGCCTCTTCTTGTCTTTAAATCTAACAGCACTCTTACCCTTTCTTCCTCCCTCTCTCTCTCTCTCTCTCTCTCTCTCTCTCTCTCTCTCTCTCGCTCTCTCTCTCGTGTTGTTCAGTAAATCCAGTTCCAGTAGTGGAGATATGATTGCTTCAGCACCGAGCACTTCTGGGAATTTTACGCATATATATGGTTCATTCTGTCATCTGCAATTTGTAGACTCTAAAACAGTAAAAAAAAAAAAAAAAACTACTACAGTCTTTTTTTTTAAAGGGCAGAACTGCTTTTTGCTTCCCAAAACCACATTAAATGTATAAATGTGTGTAAGATAAGAAGTGTTAGAGAATATACACTACTGTTCAAAAGTTGGTAAGAGTCGGTAAGATTTTTAAATGTTTTTCAAAATCTCTCATGTTAACCAGCACTGCATCTATTTGATAAAAAATAAAGTAAGCAGTCATTTTGTGAAATATTATTAAAATTTAAAATAAATGTTTTCAATTTTAATATAATTTAAAATTGTATTTATTCCTGTGATGCAAAGATGAATTTTCAGCATCATTACTTCAGTCTTCAGTGTCACTTCAGAAATCATTGATTTGATGGTCAGGAAACATTTCTTATTATTCATTATCAATGTTGTTTATTATTTTTTGGAAGCAGTGGGTTTTTGTCAGGATTCTTTGATGAATAAAGAGTTCAGAACAACAGCATTTATTTTAAATCATGTCAAAATTAAGTTTCTTTTGTACGTTCCTCTATTTCTGCATTATTACTGCATAAATGTATTAATAAAAAAATTAAAAACATAATTTGAATGGTAGTTTATCTTGAATAAACATTTCTTACTCCATTGGCAAATGATTGATTTTTGTTGTTGTTCTAAGCATACATTTGACTAAATGTATTATATTTATTCATAAAACAAGAACATAATTCAAGGTACAGTGCAGTTCCTCCAAAACATTCCGACACCCAGATACACTTAAATATTAATAAACATCACTGCATCAAATAAGAAAATATCAAATTAACTGATAATTATTTAAACAATAAATAGCATATGCACATTTGTCAAGCAAAAAAAATTAAACAATTACAAAAGTAAGTATAAAGAGTAATATATGATGAAATGATAACACAGCAGATATCATGTTCAGTGTAAAGACAGAATGGGAATATATTGTACAAGCTGAGTTAACTTTTCTATAAGCAAGACACACGATATGTCTGTTTATGCGAATGACATTAACACAGTGACTTCTCTGGAAAGTGTAAAGTTTGTCTCGCCATCTCACGGTTCATTACTGATTGCCTTTAGGACTTAAACATGCCATTTGATACTGAATGAGAAGACAAAGTGATGTATGGAGGCATTTCATACACATTATTCATTTACAAGATATTATTAATCAGGGCAAGACAGAGCGATGCTGAAACACTGCTTCTGAATTTATTGCTGTCATTACAGACTAAACTGAAAAATGTTATTTGCAAAGTAAGTGAGACAAGTACTTGATAAGGAGGATCCATAACAACTTCACACACACATTATGTTTTTATTCGCTGCTCCATCACAACTGTCATTACAGAACCAGTAAAAAAAATATATAATACTTTTTTTACATTTGCAATGTACTCCATATATATTCCTTGCTAGCCAAGAAACCATTTTCACTGGTTTTATTTATTTATTAATAGTGCAGAATACACTATTATGGATGGAATATGGATTCTCTATGATAGTATAATTATTTAGCAGATTGTTTTTGCATTTTCTTAAAATATGAGGAATATTTCACAAGTGTCAAAACAGGGCAAAATAAATAAATAAATTATGTTGCTTAATTTTCCACTAAAATGCTTAGAGTCGTTAGGCGAAGTGCACGTTGTGATATTTTCTTTAATATATATTTTGTGTGTCTTTGATTTTAATCGTTCATGTCACTTACATCAGCAGGAGTCTGTTTATTGTTATATAATTTGATATACACCATATATTATGTTGCAGCTCTCAACCATCTGGCTACTTCTACACTTTTACTCACATTTGGCTCTTGGCGAGTGTTGTTTCTTGAGCCAAAATCTGACCCACACAAGAAAAATCACATTTGGCTTGTGTTTTCTTCAGAGACCTGAAAGTTTGATGAAGGCAGGAGGGCAAACCTGATGTATGGTTGCCGGATCATAAAATCATTACATTACAACATGGCAAACATGGCTTTGCCTCAGGTGTGTCAACCCTGTTCTTGGTAAAGCCCTCTGCTTCTGATTAAATTTACCGTCCATTATCACGAGCATTAGTGAAATTACAAGCATGTGTGTATGTTCATGTGTATGAAGACACTGATCTTGAGAGATTAATAATTATTGGACGGCAAACATTAGCGTTCCTCCATGCATGTCACTGGATGGATGAGTCACTGCACAAATAGCAATATGTTGTCCACTTTCCTGTTTTGTCAATGTGTCTTCACCGAATACCCATGTTTGCACACTCTCTCTGGGGACTTAGTCCCTCTATAAATATCACTGAAGGGAAGACTTCCCTTCCCCTGGTCAGACCCTGCACTAATGTGCTGTGATGCCGTTCAAATACGTGCATATTTCTGCACGTGTTTCTTCTTTTTTTGGTGCTTAAATATGCATGAGGATCTTTTTAATATGCTTTTTAATTATTGAGTATTTGTTAGTGCATTTATGTTTTCTGCTTGTTTGTGTTCTGAACTCCCTAAACATTAATCAGAGCAGTTTCCCCCTGTGATGGCCGTGGCATGTTACTAATGGCCATCCATCAAAGCTCACAAGCAGGAATTCTGGCTTCTGATTGGCTTATCAGCTATACAACATGGTAGCGGAAAGAGAGATAGAAAGTATTTGTGCGATTGTTTTAAATTGCATTGTAGCATGTAACATGCTTTTGTATTTGAGCACTGTTGCTTTTTTCTTCCGATTGTGTACGTGTTGATTATTTACGCAGTGGGTTTTTGTTTAATGTTATGCATGACTGCACTCGGGGGCTGATGTTTTGCTCAGGCAGACGGACATCCGTCATGCTTTGGTTTGGTTTTTGGCCCTTTTTAGGCTCTAGTCTTGCCAATAGCTGTGTGTGTGTGTGTGTGTGTGTGTGTGTGTGTGTGTGTGTGTGTGTGTGTGTGTGTGTGTGTGTGTGTGTGTGTGTGTGTGTGTGTGTGTGTGTGTGTGTGTGTGTGTGTGTGTGTGTGTGTGTGTGTGTGTGTGTGTGTGTTTTGTGTTTGTGTGATGTTTGCAGGGAATTAGGCCCATTACTTGGTGAGATTTGTGGTGTTTCGGTGTTACAGACCTTTAGCTAAATATACAAATTAGAGCACGCAATTAATTAAATATGTTATTTTTGTTTTTGTCTAGCACTGTTAACACATTTCTTCAATTTGACATTTGAATTGTTTCATTCTGTTTTGTGGGATTACTAAAAATGGACCAGATCATTAGGAGCAGATTGAGTCGTTTTCCAGTAACCATATGTATAAATTATCTATAAATTATCTATAAAGCATCTATAAATGAATCCTTGATGGGATGTTTAACTAAAGTTATATAATGTGTTCTCTCTGTATAGAGTAATTTACTCTTTATTAAAGCTTGAAAAGTGAAATATCAGCAGAAATTAACACCAGCACTTATATATATTACACATATATCTATATGGACATAATGGACGAAGGTTACATTTTTACTGAATTATTGCAGATTTTCAGGTTATTTCAGAACTCTGTTTTATTTTATGTTATTATTTGTTTTGTATAATGTATACAAATTTTAATGCAATTGCATAAATATATATTAACTTCTTGCTGAATAAATAAACAAAGTACTTACTATGTAGTGTTGTATCTTTAAATTATGCTTGCTTATTCCATTGGCAAATTATTATTAGTTTCTTTTTTTTCTTTTTTTTTAAGGATAAACCTCGCTAAATCCTGTTATATTTATTCATAAAGCAAGATGCAGCAATTTGACTATTGAGTAAGAACAATACACAATTAAGATGTAATTAAAGATGTTTGTAATTCAAGTGCCATTTATTTGAACAACTGCACAATTTGCAAAGCAAAGCATTTCATAAAAAATGTATGTTAGGTTTGAAATGACAAAAAGCAGATATCATATTCTGTATTAAGGCAGAATTTCAATATACATTATTGAATATAATAATATGTTATTGAATTATTATAGATTTTCAGATTATTGTAGAGTTTTGCATTTCGTTCTATATACATAAAAAACTAAATTACAGCTAAACTAATATTGCATAAATATACATTTTATTTTCTTTAAAAAGAACAGAATGCATTAGTTGACCACTGGTCTGCCTCTTAGATCATACATCATGAGATATTGTGTCACAGACAGGTCTTGTTTAGGACCATTTATCACAGGCGTCCCATTACAGAACTTCAAAACCCCAATCCTCCCTTTAATCTTTAGATATGAGAGTAAATTAATATAAATGGACACATGGAGGCCAGCAGCTGCACCATGTTGCCACAAAAAGCTGTTTAAACGTGTTAAACATTCACGTTGCGTCACATCTTTATGTTAGATGTTTTCATCTCATGTCTATTTTGATCTAAATGAGACAACAAAGACATAACATAAATCTTCCGTAACATGTTATGCATGGCAGCATGAGTGGATAGAGCCTCTTCATGCTGGGCTGGAAAAGGGATTCTGAGACTCCTGGGATTGTATCTTCATGATGTCTACAACTGCCACTAACTCTATGTGAACCCTCGTAAAGCTGTCCAATCAGATTGATGGGCCCTGTGTGTCCTTAGGTCCTTCGTGTTATAGCAGGGAAAACAGTCATGGCCATATAAACATCATATACTGAGATGCTATGCACATGTGTGTTTATGATTCTTCAGTTGAATGCAGAGGATTACATTTTTCCCATTCTGTATCCTGGCATGAGCATGTATGGGTAAAGAAGAGTAAAAAGAATGGGATGGAGTGTGTGTTTGTTCAGTCTGTGTATCTGTTTCACCTGGCTAAGCATTGTGGGTCTGCACTAACCAGATAATACCTCGGTCAACATGCTGCGCTGGCTTTGAGAGAGTTAAAGGCGCTTATTATTCAGAGAAGCAACTACATGGCTAGATGTTTAAAACCGGCATTTTTTAATTAGGTGGTTCATCTTTTGGTTCCTCACAGGCATTACAGTTTGGGGTTTCACTATTTACTGTTCTGGAGATATGAAAATCTCACATTTCCTAATTTTTTTTTTTTAATTTATGAATTTGCTTTTTTATTTAGATTTATGCCAGTGAAGTCTTGATTTTGCTACTCAAGAAAATGCTTTCCCCATTGTTTAGATAAATTATAGAAAAAAATTACTGATTTAGAAATGTGTTTTTTTATGAGTTTGACACAATAATGCAACAATTTCACATAGTGAAGATAAAAATATACTGATATAAACATTGCTAATGAGTGTCCTGAATGACCATGATTATATTATTTTTTTTAAGTAAAACTAAGTACAAAAGAGACCGTATCTCACTGTCTACAGATGTTGCAGGCAAGGAAGAGGGTTGAGGCTGGATCTAGATGCAAGAAACTTTATTTAATTAAATATTTATTGAAACAAAACAAAAAGCACACTGGCAGGCACAGTAAAAAATGCCGTATCACAAACAAACTCAAACATTGATGACCTCTCTGAGTTCAGAGAAGAACTGAACCAAATAGGAGTTTATGTATACAAGACAAATAAAACATGGAACTAAATGAGACACATGTGCAAATCTGAATTAACCAATGAGACAAACAAGGACATAATCAGAGTTCACTTGCACATGAAGACTTGCAACGTGTCCGTTAAATCCATGCAGGGTGTTCCATTCATAATTTTAGCTTTCAGAAGTGTACTTGCGTTATGCGCCCTCGATGTGCACTTCTGCCAAGCACACACTGTGCACAACTTCGGGGCAGACTTCTACCCGACAGTCAAAGCGGCATTACGTCATTAAAATTGTGGACTAATAGGAAGACTGGGACGGTTTAGGGTGCCATTTGGGACAGACAACCCAGGAAACAGGAACTAAAATGATAAACAGAGAAGAACACAGGGACCAGCGGAAGCTGAAATACATAAAAATCCCCAGAACAGGACATACACGTGAGTCACAGGGCTTGATGATTCACTTTTTCAGGAGCGCATGTGCTCCAACTGAAAAAAGATAGGAGTGCATTAAAACACACACACACATGCACACACACACACACACAAACATTTAAAAAAAAATTAGGTTTTACTATCCCTTATGCCCCCACCCCCCACATTTGTTCCCCTCAAATGTAGCATAAACAAGTACACACACACACACACACACACACACACACACACACAAACACAAACACACACACGCTTTTGTTTCTGTGAATTGTGGGGACATTCCATAGACTTCTATTGCTTTTACACTGGCCAAACAATATTTTTAATGTTGGGTTCCCATGTGTTATGGGGGCATTCCATAAGCATAATGGTTTTTATATTGTACAATATATATATACATATTTATTTATTTATTGGTCACCGGGACAGGGATATTTATTATTTTACAATGTACCTGTTCTACTATTGCTGGCTGCCCATTCAAAAAGAGGGAGATAAATCATGCACTCTTCCAACCATCTAAAATATATTACAAAATAAACACCATAAAGTAAATAATGTCTCAAAATATAAAGTAAATAATCTATGAAAAATAGATCATAAGCAATTGCTTTCTGGGCAGAAATTTGCAGTATTTCGCACCTGCGCTGCGTTTTGACCTTGAAGCAAGCAGTGCTCATATTTATTTTACAAAATCATAGCCTTTTGAAGTTTAATAATCACAAGCTGTATCACGATTAATGTTTTTCTATCGCCAAATTTAAGACCTTTAAGAAGAAATTTGTTATACTTTTTAACAATTTTTTTAGGCTTTTTAATTACCCACATGTTTTTTGTTTTGTTTTTTGCACATATGCTAAAAAAAAACATTTTTTACTGAAATGCTCACATTGTCGAGCCCCGTGTCAGTTGGTGTAGGATTTGGGGTGCATTTGTATTTTGTCACTTTATAAACTTAACCTGTACTCTACAGCATTTTTGGTTTCTAAAGAGATGCTTTTTATGGACAGACGAGTTATCCTATTTTTGTGGTGCTGACAGATAGCAGCCGAAGTGAGAGGGGGCGGTACAGTACAGCACAGGTCACAATTCATTTTCAATAAGTGGAGCGAAAGAGAGCGTGAAACTGGGCATCTTGGAACTGTGAATAACGTGTTTATTTCCTATTAACTCTCTATGCTAAACATGTTCATTCATACAGAATGAGTATGGTTAGTTATGGTTTAAATTAATCACTTTACTCCATTTAATTGAAATGATAGAACCAAAAACCAATGAGTAAATTCAACTAATGTATCGGAATGCTGCATTTTGTAAAATCAAAAGCATAAACTCTGTGTATGCTCTGTTCACGTGGGGTGGTAAAATTCAAGGTGTTACAATTATGAAAAATAAGTTGAGTATTTTAATGCATATTCCTCCCATGAGTTCTTCCGCTGTCTGCTTTTATTCTGCTCAGGGATAAGCAACATCAATCACATTTGCATTACAAATGTAATATCTGGGGAAAGAACTGATTTGATTACTGACTTCACGGCAGAAGGATTTATGGTGATAGCCTGGCAAACCAGTTCTTTTTTTAGCTGTTTTTTGATGATTTTACGCATCTAATTTTGTTCGTTTATGAGGGGCATGAATAACAAAAATGGTCAACGGTTGCCCAAACTTGAAATGTCATGACACATAAATCATCAAATGTTCCCAACCGACATGACCACATTTTATTTCCTTCATCTTCCATTCTGAAGTCAAACTGATTCTAAATAAAAGAAAAGTGTTCTCAATTTTCTTTATATTTTTGTTATTATAAGCCTTAACTCAGTAGTGGACAGTAATGGACGTATTATCCCTCATCGTCTGTAGGTCTTTCAGAAATATTTATTTCAAACTTTGCTGTGCAGCCAGATTGGAATAGGTAAGATTAATGTACTTATTTATTTATTTACTAACTTATGTTTTAAATGTTTCTAATGTCTCCTATTCTCACCAAGTATGTAGATAAAAAACAGTAAAAACAGTAATATTGTGAAATATTATTACAATTTACAATAACTGCTTACTGTTTATATACTGTATATTTGAACACATGTTCCTATGATTCAAACCTGAATGTTTTGCAGCCATTACTTCAGTCTTAAGTGTCACATTATCCTGTAACATGTTGATTCGGTGCTGAATTATATTGTTGTTATTATTATTATTATCAATTTCGAAAACTGTTTTTACTGCTTAATAATTTCTGTGGAAACTTAGACACCTTTCTTTCAGGATTCTTTGATGTATAGAAAGTTAATTGAGTGACATTTATTTAAAATCTTTTTAACAGCATTCTAAATGTCTTTACTGTCACTTTTTATTAATTTAATGCATCCTTGCTGAATAAAAGTATCTGTCCATCCGTCCGTCCATCCATCCATCATACTTACCCATACCTCATATGACCCCTGAGGACTGGAGTAAAGGCTGCAAACAATTCAGGTTTTCATCCAAGGAATAAATTACTTTTGAAAATATATTCAAACAGAAAAAGTTGATTTAAACTTTAATAATAATGTTACTGTTTTTACTGGACATTTGTGTCAAATAAATGCAGCCTTGAAAAGCAGAAGAGATTTATTTCAAAAACAAGTCTTAATTATTCCAAACTTTGGATGCCTGTGTAATTTTTATTTGTATTATTTTCTGTGAGTTGCAGGCCATGGTTTCTTATGGTTCTCTGGTTTGTTTGTGGTTTCTTGTATTTACTTAAATAAAGCTGCAGTTACATTCTTAACCTCTGTTCTCTGTGACTCCCGATGTGACCGCTATACTCTTATCGGTAACTGGAAGCTGCATAAATTAGCCAAAATATTACATAAACATCAGAGGAGAAAAATAACACATATTTAGCTACATTATGATTGAACTCTTGAACTTGTCTAGGCCATATGGAAGAGCAAATGTAAACCCTTAATCTTTGAGACTGATTAAATTTGCAGGAAATGTTATTTTAAATTATGAGAGTGGCCCATAATGTGAGTTGAGAGAGAGAGGGGAGAGATCGTGGGAGTTATGGAGTGCGGTGAAATAACTTTTTATTAAAACGATAAAATGTTAATGTTGTGGAAGACACCAAGTCTGATGTAGCCGTTCATCAACAGGAGACGGCGTGAGCAGATGGCCAATCCAGAATGAGAACTTAAGATAACACAATGTTATATAAGCACTTGAGAGGATGCAGTGCTGCTCGTAATCATCTTTCCTTGCAGTCACATGACCTTTTTACTCACTGTTGCCATAATTATGACATGACATAAAACAATAGCAGAGAACTCAGAAATATCTGTGAAGTATTACCATGTTATATTAAAAATATTGATAGCTGGTTTTGATGTCATCTCAGAAAAAAAGGGTAATAATCAGCACAGACGATACCAAATCTGACATTTGCATACATTTAATTCAGAATGAATTTATGCACTTGAATATCTTTCACTTTTAAATATCCGCACTTCAGTAATGTTGTTACTGTTAACTAAAACTATAAAAAAATGTTTTCGGTAACTGAAATAAATGTAAAATATTATATAAATATTATATGGAAAACGTCTCAGGTTACGTATGTAACCATGGTTCCCCGAGTGGGGAACGAGACACCGCGTCCCCTAGGGTCGCTACGGGAACGCCTTCAGCGTGACTCGTGTCTGAAGATACATATGTAAAAACACCATCCGTTGGCGGCGACAGCCCATGACATCATACCGGTAGCGACCATAATAAAAGGACCGCGGGAGAATACATCATCAACTTCTTCGTCTGAAGCTTGCGTCGAAGCATGGCCCAAAGCCTGGGGCGCGGTGTCTCGTTCCCCACTCGGGGAACCATGGTTATACGTAACCTGAGGCGTTCCCCTTCATGGGAACTCGAACTGCGTCCCCTAGGGGTCGCTACGAGGGAACGCTATACCCACACCACCATGCTGAGGGAGTGCAAGCCAATTTCGCGAAAAGGCGAGCACTAAGCCAACTCTACCCGGCTAAGGAGTTGCCCCGGGGACGATTGATGGCTGTCAGTGACATTATCCCCACGGCCAGAAAGCCTGAGCTGCATACCCTAAATCCTTACCTGCTGGGTGCGGGACTACGGACCCAGGGTGAAACTCAAGGTCTGGAATCAGAATGATTCCTTTAAGGGATATGGCCAAGTACCTAGTGGTAATAACTAGGTCCTGGCCGGTCACTCAGAAGCTACCGCTTGCTCTGCACAAGCTTGCTGAGGGACTGTCTCAACAGACCCTTTGGTAGCGACACCTGTTGTGGCAATTTCTTTCATACAAACATCATCACTGAGTAAGAGACAAGTCTGAGTCCAAATTGTTATAATAAAAGTATTTATTCTCCTGCAGGAGAGACCTCTCGTCACTTATGCACATGAGCTGTGTGTCAGTGAGGAACAAAGAGAGAGATAAGAGAAAGCAGTTTCAGTCTGTTTTTATAGTGGCCTTTCAAGGCCTCTCTCTCCCCCCTTCAGGAGGGAGAGCAGTTCGTTTACCTATTAATGGTTATAGAAAAGGGCAGGCAAATGCTGACCCCAGGCTATAAGTTGTAAATGCCCTCATGATGACCCTTTAACCATCTGCTTTTTCTTACCTCTCCCATAGTAAATCACACAAAGAATGCTTTTCTAACTATGGGTGAGAAAACATATAATGCATACATCTTGAACATATGTTTCACTAAAGATTATCACATGGCAGGAAAATTTCCATCACACACCCTTTTTTTTTTTTTTTTTTTGGGACCCAAAATATATGGGACAAAGGGAGCGGGGCCAAAGGCACAAGCCGGGGCTTTGACCAACTCAAAAAAGGGCACGAAGCTGTGCGCGTAACCCTACCGTACAGGATTTTTAGAAAGAACGCAGAACCTTTATGTGCGAACTTACCACTTGAGTGGATTTTTAAAAAGTGCCCAAAGTCTAGCGTGCGCACTTACCATAACATGGATTTTTAGAAAAGAACGTAGAACACTTGATGTGCGATCTTACCACTGAGTGGATTTTTTTTAGAAGTGCCCAAAGATCTTAGCGTGTGCACTTATCTAGATGGGTAACGTTCTATGGCTCCGGGTAGGAGAACTATTCCTCTTCAGGTGAGGAGGGAACTCAGGCGGCTCAGAAGGGGCGGCATGCTCATAAATGACCCTCTATGGTGAGGGGAGCAATGCTAGCTCGACCAACAAAGAGAGACCTATCACAGAGCTCTGGGAGGCGGAGAAACTCATTCTACAGAATGAGAGGACTCAGGCAGCTCAGAAGGGGCGGCATGCTCATAAGCGACCCTCTGGGTGAGGGGAGCAATGCTAGCTCTACCGACAGCGAGCTCTGGAGGCGGAGAAATGAACCCTCAAAATGAGAGGGAACTCAGGCGCTCAGTAGGGAGGCGGCACGCTCATAGGTGACCCTCGTTGGTGAGGGAGCCGTGCTAGCTCTACCAATGAGGAGCTCTAGGCGGAGAACTCATCCCTCAGAGTGAGGGACTCAGGCAGAAGGGAGAGGCATGCTCATAAGTGACCCTCTATGGTGAGAGGAGCCTTGCTAGCTCGACCAACACGGAGGCGACCTATCACAGAGCTCTGGAGGCGGAGAACTCATTCATCAGAATGAGAGGGGAACTTAGACGCTCAGAAGGGAGCGGCCTGCTCATAGATAACCCTCTAGATGAGGGGAGCAAAGCTAGCTCTACCAGCACGAGCTCTGGAGGCGGAGAACTCATTCCTCAGAATGAGAGGAAACTCAGGCAGCTCAGGCGGGGCGGTATGCTCATAGATGACCCTCTAGGTGAGGGAGCAAAGCTATCTCTACCGACAGCAAGCTCTGGAGGACGGAACACTCATTCCCCAGAATGAGAGGAACTCAGGCAGCCCATAAGGGAGCGGCATGCTCATAGGTGACCCTCTGTGGTGAGGGGAGCAGCGCTAGCTCTACCCATGAGGAGCTCTGGAGAGCAGAGAAACCATCCTCAGAGTGAGGGAACTCAGGCGCCCAGAAGGAGGCGGCATGCTCATAAATGACCCTCTGTGGTGAGGGAGCAATGCTAGCTCGACCAACAAGGAGAGCGACCTATCACAGAGCTCTAGGGGCGGAGAAACTCAGACACTTACCGACCGCGAGCTCTGGAGAGCGGAGGACTCCTTCCTCAGATGAGAGGAAACTTAGATGCTCAGAAAGGAGCGGCATGCTCCTAGTTTACCCTCCATAGTGAGGGGAGCAAGGCTAGCTCGATCAATCAGGAGAGCAATCTATCACAGAGCTCTGGGAGCGGATAACTCATTCCTCAGAAATGAGAGGGAACTCAGACGCTCGAAGGAGTGGCATGCTCATAAATGACAATCTAGGTGAGGGGAGCAACGCTAGCTCTACCAACAGCGAGCTCTGGAGGCGGAGAACTCATTCCTCAGATGAGAGGAAACTTAGATGCTCAGAAGGGGCGGCATGCTCATAGGTGACCCTCTAGGCGGGGGAGCAATGCTGGCTCGACCAACAGTCGCATGAAGAGGTCCTGATAAGGACCTATCAGATTTCCCAAGTTTGCAGACCAGAATAACCTGAAGACCAAGGAGGTTCCAAGAAACCTCCGAGGAGACCTCAGGTCCGGACCATCAGTAAGGCAGTTTTGATGAACCTGTACCAAAAATCATCATAGGTCCGGTCTGACTGCAGTCTAGGTTCCCACCTAACCTCGGTCAGGTGGCGGAGATGGTGGTTGCAGGGGTGGAGAGGGAAGCCGATGATAAGGCCCCGAGGGAGGGAGTAGGTGTTAATTTTACTCCAGTCCGGACGAGGCGTTGTTGAACGTCTGGATCACCTCCCTCAGGTCTCGCCTACCTCTCCTTGACCTGTACCTCCCTCTAGCCCTACCCGCAGGTGGGGAGGGCACGAGTCGCGACACTAGCCTTCTGTGCCCGTCTCCGATCCTCAGACCAGGCGGACCAGGACCCCTGCTTTGTTCGGGCTCAGACCTGGGCCTTCTTGGGATGAAGGTTTCAAAGGCTGCTGAGCGCCTCGCCTCCTTGAACTTTCGACCACCGTCTCGGACGGAGGCACCAGCTCGAAGGCGAGACTGGTGCGTCGAGAAGAAAGCCCTCTCTTTCTTCTCGAGGTCAGCCAAGTTCACCCACAGATGCCTTTCCGTTACCACCATAGCCGCCATGGACCTGCCCATAGCAGTGGCAGCCTGCTTGGTGGCACGGAGGGCCAAACCGTGGCGGCGCAGCTCAGCTACCTCATCAGGTGACAAGCCCTGACCATCATCCAGGTCTTTCAGCAGATCCGCCTGGCACGCCTGGAGCACCGCCATGGTGTGCAGCGGCAACCGTCTGACCTGCTGCTGCACGCCCTGCCATTTAACCGTGATGTATCCTGAAGGGACTTAAACGGCAAGGAGGAACCTTTAGAAGCTGTGTCACCCATAGAGATAGCTAGCTAGCGTCTCTTCTACAGGTGGCATCCTCTTATAGCCATTTCACGCATCCTGGCAATGATAGCATAACTAGTATGCTGAAACCTGTGGATGCGGAGGAAACGGCTTTTTCCATTCCCTCTCAACCTCTGTATGGAGATCAGGAAGGAATGGAAGGCTCACCTGAGCTGGGGGTTTATGGCCGGAGAGGTATCGCTCATTGAGGCGCCCGGCGCGCCGCCATCTTGGTTCGCTCACGGCAAGTGAAGCCTCGCCGTGGCGCGTGCTCCATAACCTCCAACAGCTCTTCACGCAGGGCAAGAGGTTTGAGAGAGTTCAGTCTCAGCTTCCTCACCCTCAGACATCTCCTGCTCTTTCTGGGCATAACCCAGCAGAGCACTAACCGCCCGGATCAGATGACGTCAGAGAGATCGCATCACCATAATCCAACAGCTCACTCCTCGTTTCGGCCGACTCGACTGCGAAAAGGCTCCCTCTCTAACTCATCGGCCAGATCCGCCCTCGAGCCCCACGATTTCATTCTCCTCCGTGCCTCGGCAGCGGTGGGTCCCGAATCGCGGGAAGCAGGCGGCTGACCCTCTTTCCTCGAAAGAGGGACAGGCGAAGCGGAGCTTTCTCATAGAGAACAGCTCACAGTGCACGCAGATTGCCCCCTCAAAGACATCGGCGTCGTGCTCTTCGCCCAAACAAAAAGCAACAATCGTGTGTGTCATCGGGTGTCAAATAACGAGGACACGGATCCACACACTTCTTGAACGCCTTGCTAGTGCTCGCCATGATAAATAAAGGAAAACTGTATTCCTACCAGAATGCACGTTTCTTCAAACAGACCAGTCAGTGAAGACGAAGAAAAGCTGATGATGTATTCTCCGGCGGTCCTTTTATATTGTACGCGCGGTAGTGATGTCATGGGCTGTCGCCGGCCAACGGATGGTGTTTTTACATATGTATCTTCAGACACAAGTCACGCTGAATGCGTTCCCTGTAGCGACCCCTAGGGGACGCAGTTCGAGTTCCCATGAAGGGGAACTTAGATTTGGGCACTTGAGAGATAAAACAAGATTAACTTTAATGTATCATGTATGTAAACATCATGTAAGTATCACTGCAGTATTACTATTAAAAGACAATCTATTAAAACATGTTTTTGGAAATTGAAATTAAGCATAAAAAACTATTGGATGCAAAACTTAGCTAGATACAATGAAAATGAGAATTTGAAATTAGTTGCAGTGCAGACTAACTGAAATAAGTGTGTTGAAATACTGAAATCACTGAAACTAAAATAAAGGCTAATGGAAAATAAAAATTAAAATAAATAAATAAAACTTACACCAAAATTAAAATTAAAACTGAAAATTAAAATATGAAAGTAAATTCAAAATATTAATGAGATTCATAAATAATATATTAAATTATACAAATAATTCCCAAAAAGTACATGTCAATGAAAGCATATAAAAAAATACTAAAATAACACTTGTTGTTTGTCGTCATGTTGGTGATTATTTTATCACGCCATACCTCAGCCCAGGTGGACATATCGATAACTTTCGGTTATAATGATGTTACTGTGGTCATACAGTGACATGAAACAGATGAACTGGGCAATGTTTTTTAGAAAAGATAACAAAATATATTACACTCACTTTCTTCTCCTCAGATGTTTCTAATTGATAATTTAGAACAGGATTATTCAAAGAAGCCAACCGAAGAAAATTACCCTCAGGTGCTACTTCCTCCTCCTCTCTTTTCATTCTGTTACTCCCACAGCAAAGATCTCTCTCCTTTCCATTGCATTTCTAAAAATCTAAAAAAAAAGAGCTCCAAGCACTTCATCGCCCACCAACTGAGAAACATTCATCACCCGTACAAAATACTGTCAGTGAAGTTAATGGAAGTGCTAGAGTAATCCATTTCAAACTTTCAGCTAGTGTCTTCACTCTCATGGGGTTCAATCAGATTTAAAACCCCTCAAAACCTGCTACAATGTCTAACTCTGAGTTTCCTCGCAGGTTTTGTCAAGGTTGCTGTACATGTTTCAGAGCGCTGACATGATGTTTGAGGAGGCTGCAGTGTTTGAGAAGTCTCTGTTGATATGTTTCAGTGATATGCTCAGTGGTGGTCACCCCCATACAGTGATAGTGATGTACAGTCTAGACTCGAATGTTTTCATAAGTTTTTTTGGATTTAAAATGATAAATAAATCACAGAGGATGTATACTTAACCCTTTTCCCGAGTTAACAACACATGCTTCTTTATTTAGACCTCTTGAATCTTGTTAAAGGTTCATGGGGAGGTTTTATTATTATTTTAGAAATATCCAAAATACATTTGTAGTTAATTAAAAACAAGTTGTATTCTTATATCAAGCATTTTTAATAATATATAAAAACATTTAATGTATTTCATTTAAAATGTATTAGTTTAAGAATGTATTATATTATATTATATTATATTATATTATATTATATTATATTATATTATATTATATTATATTAGTTGATTAATATTATCATTAATTATGTGTTTTTTTCTCCAACCAAATATACAAAATATCTGACTAAATGAATATATAATCTCTAGCAGTTTCATCTTTAAAATGGGTTTGGATTTACATTTATTTTGCTCAGCTCAGGGGTTTTACCACTTGACACTTTAATTAAATTCAGCAGTGAATTGTTTGAGTGTAAATGTGAAATCTTTGTAAATAGAATTAGTATAGAGAGATTGTCCAGTCGTAAAATTGCTCTTTTCTCTCTCTGTACTGTTCTAGATGCACCTTTACTTTCCTCTAAATCAGCCGGTTTGCTGACTCGGAACAATCGGATAATTTGGATCAACCAAAAATAGATTAGCTTTAGAAAAAAAGAAAGGGAAAGTAATTCAAGATCTCATTTCTTTCTTTGTCCTTAAATTGTAGATTAATTAATGTATCCCCAGTGAAGCTTGCATTGATGCAAAAACAAAAAAATTGAACTTGTACTCAGTCCTTAGCAGAGTAAAGCTTTCTGTTTTATTGACTTTCTGTGATAAGAAATTTGAAAAATATATATTTAATTCAAAATAAATTTTCAATAGGTGCTTGTACCTGCTTAAAAGTGTAATTTACAGACTAAAGGTTCATGATGCATAATTCCATACACTGAGCACAATTACCTGCTTCAAACTAGTGAAACAGCATAAAAGGCTGGATGAGTAAGTATGTTTAACCCTCTTGAGGTGAAAACAGCGGCTGGCCGTCTCTGATCTTTAGGCAGAAATCAAAAGAAAAAGGATTGTGTGACGTTTACGTGCCTGCTATTGCTCACGTCCACAGGTGATGAAACCCACAGAGCAATGCCTCTGTTTATCCCGCAGCCCTTGATGTATACAGGAGAAAAGTGATTAGGCAAAACTCTACTGCAGACGTCATTTAGCTGCAATATTATCCGCTAGACTTAAATTTGGTCTTGTTTGTTGTTCTATTCTAAGTCTAGATTGACCGGCCAGTGATTAAGTTGTCAAGTCTGGGATCGTGTACCCTGCTCACAGAACGTCTACGTTCGTAATATGGAACCCCTCTGATGGAGGGAATCTGAACATCTGAACATGTTCGGAAGAAGAGAAAATGCCAATGAAATTGGCTAGTGGATTTTGCATACCTGAGCCACTCCCCGTGCATAATACGGGTATAAAAGGGCGACAGGTGCATCCACTCATTAGGTTTTACGCTGAGGTCGAGATGAGTCCCTGGCAACCAGCGATGGTTCAAGATTGTGGCATAGGGACATAACGTCTCCGTTCCTCCATCAGGGGAACGGGGTTACGACGTAACCTAGACGTTCCCCTATCTGTCGGTCACTACGAGTTATGTCGTGATGACATAGGGGTCCTATGGAAAGCGCCACAAGCTGAACCCCGTCACAACCTTGTGGCATGCAGATGTTGACAAGCGAGTGCGTGACAGACAAATGCCATGCAAGAGGTTGCAACCTTCCTACCGCTCCAGCGCAAATTTGCTAACCTTGGTGCCCACCGGGACCACTGAGTACATCGCTGCTGGAGGCTGTTCCTTTCCCCCCGGAATCGGAAGGGATTTCGACCTTCAGTGAAAGACAGCTTCAGGTCTTTCCTATTTGTTGTTACAGCTTGTCGTAACGCCAGGGAAGCGAGCCTTCCAGAGAAGGGTGCTACGGAGGCGACATCCTGCCCGAAGGGAGGTAACATGTGGAGACACTGATATGGACTGGCCCAGGCTTGGGGCAGTACTACATCTGGACTCTGGGGCAGATCCTACCTAGGAGAAGGGAGGAGGGCTGCCAGCAGAACCTGACAGAAGCTCTGTCACAGGAAAACACGGGTTTACCGTGAGGAAACCTTACCGTGGAAGAATACACATATGGAATTACCTAGAGGGGAATCAGGCCATACGGACACCTAGCCCAGTACAGGGGCTGACCGGAGACCCGGGCGAGCTAACACCAGTACTGGGCCTGGCGTCAGACTGCTCCGCCCAGTCTGACTGCCGGGGGTGCTTGGAGGATTTCACCAGGGTTCACCGTCCGGGGAACTGAACTGGGGGAGAAAAAGGCGCTCGTATCCCCGGGTGAGGGGGAATGGCGCAGCAAGCGTGACACCGGCCAGTTCTTCCCGCCCATTACTTACCCAACACACGGGAAGAAACTGGCTCAACGCGGAGATTGTAGAATCTTGCAAAGGTGTTCGGTGCCGCCCAGCCCGCAGCTCTGCAGATGTCTGCCAAAGAGGCGCCGTGCGCCAACGCATGAGAGGAGGCAACACTCCTGGTGGAGTGAGCCCTCACCCCCAGGGGGCACGGCTAGCCTTGCGAATGGTACGCCAAGGCGACGGCCTCCACTATCCAGTGGGCCAACCTCTGTTTGGAGACAGTCTTCCCTTTCTGCTGCCCTCCGTGGCAGAAAAAGAGCTGATTGGAGCTTCTGATGCTCTGGGTGTGGTCCACGTATATGCGCAATGCTCTTACGGGACACAGCAACGCTAAGGCTGGCTCCTCCGAGGGCAGTGCTTGCAGGTTCACCACCTGATCGCGGAATGGCGTAGTGGGAACCTTGGGCACGTATCCAGGCCGGGGTCTCAAGACAACGTGAGAGTAGACCGGCCCGAACACAAGGCACTCTTCACTTACCGCGCCTGGAGGTCCCCGACCCGCTTGATGGAAGTGAGTCAGGAGCGCTGTCTTAGAGACAGGAACTTCAGCTCGACTGAGTCCAGCGGCTCAAAGGGCCCTCTGAAGTCCAGCCAGGACGATAGAGAGGTCCCAAGAGGGCACAAGGGAGGCCTGGAGGATTCATCCTCTTGGCCCCCTCAGGAACCTCACGATGAGATCATGCTTTCCCAGGGACCGGCCGTCCACTGCATCGTGGTGAGCCGCAATAGCGGCTACATACACTTTCAAGGTGGAGGGTGACAGCCTACGCTCCAACCTTTCTTGCAGGAAAGAAAGCACTACTCCAATTGTGCATCTTCGGGGGTCTTCTCGGCGAGAAGAACACCAGGTCGCGAACAGACTCCATTTCAGTGCGTAGGTTTGCCTTGTTGAAGGAGCTCTAGCCTGAATGATGGTCTCTACCACCGCCGGTGGTAGACCACTCAAGTCTGCCGCGTCCCGTCCAGGAGCCACACATGGAGGTTCCATAGATCTGGACGCGGGTGCCATATGGTGCCGAGCCCCTGAGAAAGGAGGTCCTTCCTCAGAGGAATGCACCAGGGAGGTGCTGTCACGAGGGAAATTAGTTCAGGAAACCAGGTCCGGGTGGGCCAATGGGGCGCAACCAGCAGGACCTGCTCCTCGTCCTCCCTGAGCTTGCACAGTGTCTGTGCGAGTAGTCTCACTGGGGGAAACGCATACTTGCGTAAGGCCCGAGGCCAGCTGTGTGCCAGTGTGTCTGTGCCGAGGGGGCCCTCGGTCAGGGAGAAGTACAGCTGGCAGTGGTAGGACTCGGGGGAGGCAAACAGGTCTACCTGAGCTTCCCCGAATCGACTCCAGATCAGCCGGATCGTCTCGGGATGGAGTCGCCACTCTCCGGGGAACGTGAGCTGTCGTGAGAGCGCGTCGGTCGCACGATTGAGCTGCCCCGGGATGTGAACAGCACGCAGTGACTTGAACTGCATGTGACTCCAGAGGAGGAGATGGCGGGCGAGCTGTGACATGCGGTGTGATCGTATACCCCCCAGCCGGTTGATATACGAGACCGCCGCAGTGTTGTTCGTGCGGACTAGCACGTGCTTGCCCAACAGCAGTGGCCGGAACTGCCGCAAGGCTAAATACACTGCCCACAGCTCCAGGCAGTTGATGTGCCAAAGCAGTCAGGGCCCTGTCCAGAGCCCAGAGGCTGCCTGCCCGTTGCATGTAGCGCCCCAGCCCGTGCTGGAGGCATCTGTTGTGACAACAGTATGCCGGGACACTTGTTCTAGGGGCACCCCGGCCCGTGAAAGGCAAGGTCTGTCCAGGGGCTGAGGAGCGGCGACACTGCTGGGAGATACCTACTCGCAGTGTACCGCAGCGCCATGCCCACCTCGGGATCCGGGAGTGTAGCCAGTGCTGAAGTGGTCTCATATGAAGCAATCCGAGCGGCGTGACTGCAGCTGCGGATGCCATATGCCCCAGGAGCCTCTGAAACTGTTTCAGTGGTACCACATTTCTGCCTCTGAAGGAACTCAGGCAGTTCAGCACTGCTTGGGCACGTTTCTCTGTGAGGCGTGCCGTCATACTCACCGAGTCTAACTCCACACCGAGAAAAGAGATTCTCTGCACAGGGGAGAGCTTGCTCTTTTCCCAGTTGACCCTGAAGCCCCAACTGGCTGAGGTGCCGGAGTACCAAGTCCCTGTGAACGCCCAACTGCTCTCTGGATTGGGCTAGGATAAGCCAATCGTCGAGGTAGTTGAGGATCCTGATGCCCACTTCCCGTAGCGGGTGGGCGCCCTCTACAACCTTCGTGAACACACGGGAGACAGGGAGAGCCCGAAGGAGGACCCTGTACTGCCATGCCGACCTTGAACGCAAACCGTAGAAATGGTCTGTGTCGGGAAGGATCGAACGTGAAAAGCGTCCTTCAGGCCGATCGCTGCAAACCAATCCTGGGGCTGAATGCATTTGATCATGCGCCTGTCGTCAGCATCTTGAACGGGAGCTTGTGCAAACTCCGGTTCAAGACTCGCAGATCCAGGATTGGCTGAAGGCCACCACCTTTCTTGGGTACGATGAAGTAAGGGCTGTAAAACCCCTGCCTCATCTCGGCTAGAGGGACCAGCTCGATTGCATCCTTTCCAAGACAGGGGCGTTCCTGACTGCCACCGACGTCTCGAGAATGCCATTGAACTTGGGAGGTCGCCTGGCGAACTGAATCGCGTAGCCGAGTCGACCAGCGCGTGAGCCAGCGAGACAGGCTGGGCAGCGTGAGCCACAACTCCAGACGCCTGTGCAAGCGGCTCCAACGGCACAATCGACGTACCTGTGGTGGTGCAGCGAAGGGAGTAGGGGTGGATGGCACAGAAGGCGGTGCGTTCTGAGGCATCCTCACCGAACTCCTGGGTCCCGAAGGACTGGCCAGAGGTGCGTGGGGAGGAATGTCGTCCCCGAACTGTACTCTCTTGGCTACTGGCAAAATGGGTCGTGGGCGAGAGTGAGGAATCATGGCGTCGCACACTTTCGTCCCATGGACCTGAGAACCCGGAGGAAAAGGAAATTGCTCTTTCTTTGAGAAGGTGAGTACCGCTGGCCCTTGGACCAGTGGCGGAACAGAAACTAAACGAAACCCGAATGAAATGCTGGGCGCCCCGTGGGACGGACCAGCGAAATCACTCGGGAACCGGATGGGATGTTCGCTGCGTGAGAAGTAAGAGGTCCGTGGGGCCGTGCCCGGAGAGTAACCCTCAGATCTCCCAGAGCGTCAGCCGGCGATCCTCTGCTCGAGCCAGAGAGATCAGCACGGGTGGTGGCAGAGGGTGCCAATCCTTTCATAAAGGAAAGGCGAGATCGCAGCGAAATCATGCTCATACGCCCACAACAGACGCATGAGTCATCCACGAACGCAGCTTCAGCATGTCGGAGGCCCAGACACTGAAGACAACGATCGTGTCTGTCATCCGCAGACAGGAAACGACCACAACCAGAAGGACACGGACGAAACGGCATCTTGAAAAAGACGCGATCGTCCATGATTTGCTCTTTTAGAATTTGCTCTCTCAGTTGAAGTGCCCAGGGGAATCGCTGATGAGAGGGACTCCACTGATCACACCGTTACGCCAACCGGGAACAAAACAAAGATGAACAGCTTTGTGGAGATCAGCACTTTTCTCATCCACTCGGCTCCGAAGCAAAAATCTAATGAGTGGATGCACCTGTCGCCCTTTTATACCCATATGCACGGGGACTGGCTCAGGTATGCAAAATCCACTAGCCAATTTCATTGGCGTTTTCTCTTAGTCAGAGATGTTCGGGGCTTCCAGGTAAATCCCCTATGTCGTCACGACATAACTCGTAGTGACCGACAGATAGGGAAGTGCTTTTACATACTGACATGCGAGCATTAGGTGTCTGCGATTTGTCTTGTAAAAACCTGCTTGCCTTTGGTAATAATTGTGGTCTGAAATAGCTCATAATCATCCTCCAAATATGTGTCTTTATGAAACAATTTGTCTTTTGATTTAGACAGAATGTATGAAAAAAGCATGTTGACGGCAAACAACCAGTTGCATTCGTTTTTTTAGAATATCTCTTGCTCTTTCATTATGCTAAAAACCAACAACACTGATTATTTTAAAGGGGTCATCGGATGCTAAGTTCACTTTACAAGTTCTTTGAACATAAATGTGAGTTGGAAGTGGGTGTACTCACATCCATCCTATAATGATAAAAATCCACCTAGTGTTTTTTTTTGTTTATTTTAAAATCCGCTCTCTCAAATCAGGCTGTTCTGAGATTCCTGACAGAATGACGTAGTTCTGTACAGGCCCCTCATACGATAGTTGATTGACAAGACCGTCTTACCTTAGACCTGACCTGAGTGAGCTGAGAGCTGTTCCGACTCCGGTGCAGGGAAAGACAAGATGTCTCAGATGAGCATTTTTGTTGTTGGATGTAATAATTAATATAGCAGTCATCATTTACACCCGAAATCTGAGCCACTGAAGACGCAGAGTATTAATGTTACTTTCATTTTGAAGGGAATGCTCCGATCCCCGATCAACATAAATGGATATATGTTCGCCCAAATCATTCGTGATCCAGCTTTATCTAAAGAAGAAGTGAATATAAGGGTTTTTATGAATCTTTGCAAATATTTTTAGCCTTTCCTAATAATGTGCTAGTTAGCCAGTTTTGTGGCTGAAGTTTAGTGTGATCCATAGATATATATATATACCTAGATTCCTCATTATCGACTGTTTCTATGGACTGCGATACGTCAGCCATCCACCATTTTGGGTGCATTGGCTGTGTACGTTTACAGCAGCAAGTTATACGCTTGTATATCTTTGAATATTCATTGATTACTATGGTGAATGTGAGATGGCTGATGCGTCAACGTATCTGGAGCGGTCGAATAGGGAATCTACACATATCTATGGTCTGCTCATCACTCCATGGAAGAGAGGGGTGAGGTCAGCAGAGCTAAATAGCATTTAAAGCAACATGGACTAGAACAGTGCTGAAAACAGAGGTGATTTTGGCAGGGTAAAGAATGTGTTTTAATCTTGAAGAGGCAAACATACAGAGGAAGTTCCAATAACACTAAGTCTCAGGCATTGTTCAAATAAGTACAAGCTAGCAAGGGAAGGAGAGAAAGATAAAGAGAAAGATGAAGATTTTGAAAAAGTGAAATAATTATTTTTTTTTTTATTTTTTTTTTTTTTTTTTTATCTAGTCAAGTAGAGTTGAAAGAGATGAGTTTTCAGTTGTTGCTTGAAAATTGACAGGGATCCAGCATTCCGGATGGGGATGGGAAGATCATTCCACCGGCCAGGAACGGTGAAAGAGAATGTTCTGGAGAGTGATTTTGAGCCTCTCTGTGATGGTAACACGAGCGTCGCTCACTAGCAGATCTCAGACTTCTGGAGGGATGTAAATTCGTAATAGTGAGTGGAAGTAGGTGGGTGCTGAGCCTGTGGTTGTTCTATATGCAAGCATCAGTGTCTTGAACTGGATGCGAGCTGCAACTGGTAGCCAGTGCAAGGAGACAAAGAGGAGTAACATGGGCTCTTTTGGGCTCGTTGAAGACCAGTCGTGCCGCTGCATTCTGAATCATTTGTAGAGGTTTGATTGTGTTTGATGGAAGTCCAGCTAGAAGAGCATTGCAGTAGTCCAGTCTAGAAATGACAAGGGCCTGGACAAGAAGTTGTGCAGCATGCTCTGTCAGAAAGGGCCTGATCTTTCTGATGTTGTGTAGTGCAAACCTGCAAGATCGAGCAGTCTTTGCAATGTGCTCTTTGAAGGTCAGCTGGTCATCAAGATTACACCAAGATTTCTGACCGAAGCTGATGGGGTAATTGTTGATGAACCTAACTGAATCGTGAAATCATGCTGTAGAGTTGGAGTTGCAGGAAGACAAGAAGCTCAGTCTTTGCCAGGTTGAGCTGTAGATGGTTTTCTTTAATCCAAGCCGAGATGTCCGCCAGGCAGCCTGAGATCCGTGCAGCTACCGTTGGATCATCTGGTCGAAATGAGAGATAGAGCTGTGTGTCATCAGCATAGAAATGGTAGAAGAAGCCATGTGCCTGTATGATGGGAGCCAGTGATGTAGTGTATGTGGAGAAGAGGAGGGGTCCAAGAACCGATCCCTGGGGAACCCCAGTGACCAATTTATGTGCTTTGGATACCTCCCCAGGCCACCCTGAAAGACCGACCAGTGAGATAGGATTCAAACCAGCGAAGTGGAATCCCAGTGATATCCAGTGATGAGAGGGTGGACAGGAGGATCTGATTATTGACAGTGTCAAAAGCGGCAGAGAGATCCAGCAGAATGAGGACTGATGATTTGGAATTGGCTTTTGCAATTCGCAGGGCTTCAGTGACTGAGAGTAGCGCAGTCTCAGTTGAATGGCCACTCCTGAAACCTGACTGTTTATTGTCCAGTTTGTTGTTCTGTGAAAGAAACAATGAGACCTGGTTAAAGACAACTCGTTCGAGTGTTTTGGCAATGAATGGAAGGAGAGAGACAGGTCTGTAGTTTTCTAAAAGAGAAGTGTTTAATGTAGGTTTTTTGAGCAGTGGGGTTACCTGAGCCTGCTTGAATGCAGTGGGGAAGATGCCTGTGAGGAGAGATGTGTTGATAATGTGTGTGAGTGCTGGTAAGAGTGCGGGAGAGATTGCTTGGAGAAGGTGTGAGGGGATAGGGTCTAGAGGACATGTTGTAGGATGGCTGGAGAGGAGAAGTTTGGATACTTCCGCCTCAGTGAGGGGACAGAAGGAGAAGATGGGAGTTTGAGCAGTGGATCTAGTTGGTTTGGGGTCCTGTGTGAGTGGAGGTGAAAACTGACTGCTGATTGATTTAGTTTTGTTTGTAAAAAAAAGTTGCAAAGTTATCAGCTGTTATAGACGTGGTGGGAGGTGGTGAAGGGGGACAGAGGAGAGAATTAAATGTTCTGAAGAGATTACGCATATCTGGAGCATTGTTGATCTTGTTATGGAAATGTGACGATTTGGCAGTGTGGACTTCAGCGGAGAAAGATGAAAACGATTGATACATACTCAGGTCCGACGGCTCGTTTGATTTTCGCCATTTCTCTCTGCCGCTCGGAGTCTGGTCCGATGTTCACGAAGAACATCAGATAACCAGGGGTTAGAAGGGGCAGTCCGTGCTGGCCTGGAGGAGAGATGACAAATGTCATCTAGACAAGTGGTTAAAGTAGAGCATAAAGTATCAGTAGCAGCATTCACATCCAGAGATGAGAAATGGGTAGGTGAGGAAGAGAGGAGGATACTACAGAGGAAAGATGTGAGGGAGAAAGGGAGCGTAGGTTTCGTCTAAAAGTAACCGGTAAGGGGGTTGGTGGCACCCTGGTAGCAAAGTGTAATGTGAATTTAATGAAGAAATGGTCAGAGATATGTAGTGGTTGTACCAGAATGTTATCTGCATTACAATCGCGTAAATTAAATCAAGTTGGTTGCCTGATTTGTGAGTGCTAGTAGTGGTAAGGCGTTTGAGATCAAATGAAGCTAGGAGTGAATGGAAGTCTGTAGCATAAGCCTTTTCTAGATTAATGTTGAAATCGCCAAAAACTAAGAGTGGGGTTCCATCCTCCATGAAAGAGGACAGCAACCCATCCAGCTCCTCTAGGATGTGGGCTGGCCAGGGGACGGTAGATTACCACAATCTGGAGTTTTATAGGAGCCATTACAGTAATCGCATGAGATTCAAATGAGTTGTAATTGCATGGGGCGAGTGGGTTGAGTATTTCCAATTATTTGAAATGAGCAGACCAGTGCCCCCACCCGCCAACCTGACGTGGGGTGTGAGAGAAAGAGAAATTGTTAGAGAGGGCAGCTGGAGTTGCTGAATCTTCTGGACGAATCCAGGTCTCAGTCAAGCCTAAGATGCTGAGAGTGGATTGTAAAGAAAAGCGGAAATGAAGTCTGCTTTGTTGAGAGCTGACTGACAATTCCAGAGAGCCATAGAGAAAGAAAGAGGTGTAGTAGAAGATGTAGAGATGGGGTGCAGGTTAGCAAGATTACGTTGCCGTCTGCGTGTGATGTTAGAGCGTGGTCGAGAGACAACCGGAATGGTTTTGAAACACATAATAGAGGTGGAAGGATAGAGGATAGCAAAGGAGAGTGTGTGAGGGAAGGGGAAAAAATGATACCTAAATGCGTTGCCGGTGTCGTTGCTCGGGGAAAGTCGCGCAGAAAAAAGTCGCTTGTCTTTAAACTCGTCTGTCTTCACACGAGGATGCTGAACGCTTCCATGACGCCTTCAGCGTCAGCCTTGGACATCAAATAAATACACAGTATAATTAAGAGAATAGAGTGAAAACAGCTGTGAACGGCTTCTGATTAGCCCAGCCAATAAGCCTAACAGAGTGCTAATGGCTCGAGACGAAACTAACACCTTGCCCAAGGAGCAATGGAGGCGCAAATGGTTATAATTACCAGTAAGTGCAATCAGAACTATCAACCAACGAAAATGCAGACTACAAATAGGTAGGAAACAAAATATTCCTTCCTAGCAGCAAGTAAATTATTTAAACAACAGATCTATGAACAAGTATAAAAGGGACTCACAATCTGACGTCCGTTTCATAGCTTCCGTTTGATCAGAAATAGATAAACCAGTAGAAGTTTGACAGCCGTTATGCATTTTGGATTATCATCTCTTTTGTGGATACGGTTCTTGCATTCTGCTCTGATAGACGGTTTTCTATGTGCACAGAATGCAATCTGTCACAGTGCATGAGTCCTGAATTGAGTCCTTTTTCAAGGATTTGTAGATGTCACATAGACACAAAGTTATGTCAAAATGTCTGTCTTGGCAAGTATTCATGTAAACATAGCTGGTTGTGTCTTAAGTGGAGGCAAAAATTCAGGAAGAAATCGTTTATATCATATCTGTGGATATTAGATATGTGCATTAGGTCTTAAAATGACAGCAGCCTCATATACTTGTTGCCGTCTGTGTCATTGTTAATCAATCAATCAAACAAACAAACAAAAGAGATAATCACTCACTGTTCTTGACCAAATAACTGTTATAGCTTTAATAAAACTCAGTGAATATTTATTCAGACAGACGGTGCAGTGTTTTATTTTACATTTGATTACTTTAGTCAGTCTCTGAAGTATTTATTTCTTACTTTATCTTCACTTTTTAAGAGTAATCTTGAGAATTCTTTATTCTTATATTAGAACTTACATTAGCTAGGCTTACAGTATATTGTGTAGATAGAACATACATTATTACAGTATATATATATATATATATATATATATTAATGCACACACATAAATGTTTATATTTTTTATATTTACATGTATATTTATATTCATATAATTTATATTATATAATTATATTTAATATGCAAAAAAACACAATTCTTAAATATACATGCATGTGTGTGTATTATATACATAATAAATATTCATGGTACACACACATATATTATGTAAACAAAAACTTTGATTAATCATGATCAATTGCTTGACAGCACTACTTTGTTCATAATATTTTTTTTTAAATGCATGTTTACTGTATTTACTTTACCGTCTAATATGATAGCTGGGCACCACTCATATGCGACTATTTTAATTTTGTCCCTACTACTTTATGGGCCTTGAACGTGGTTGTTATGTTGCTCTTATTTTACGCTGCTCTTACGAGAATTGGAACGACATGAGGGTGAGTAATTAATTAATTACAGAATTTTGGGGTGAACTATACTTTTAAGGTGGGGTCAAATTATCAAAATGTTTCAAGCAAAAATAAGGTTGACTGTCAATTGTCTAGTAACGCATGAAGCACTTTTACATAGAATTTACTTTAAAACCAAGCAAAATCTACTGTACATGGGGAACCTTTTTGCCATCACGCAAAACTCTTGATTGCGTGGATTCTTAGTAACTACTGGATTTCGCCAGCAAAACTTCACTGAACAATAAATCGACCAGACCTTTACTGTTTTTTAACAAAAATAGTAGACAGTACTAAGTTAGTATTCCATTCCAAACATCAAGAACAAGCCTCCCGCTGCTTGCTCTTGGACTATTGCACCATGTGGCAACATTTCTAGGTCAAGGGTCACTCACTGCACTGGCACCATAAGTAATATATGTCTCAAGCTCAAGTTCTGACAGAGGGCTTTTCATATTCCATTCCCTCAGAGTGTGTGATCATGCAATATGAACATGACCGACACAACCAGGAGGTAAAGATTCTTTGTAATTACATAATCACATTGTTATATGCCAGCAGTGACCCCTGAAAACAGTACGGTTACACAACAGCACATTTTCTACCATCCTGTCAACTTACAATTTCCTATAATTACTGTCTTATCATATGGCATCTTATTCTTTTCCTTAATAATTGTGGTGTACGCAACCCCGCATCGCTAAATGGCTGACAGCCAGCGCTCATAATATTTTACGTTTCAATAGCAACATCATTCATATATCTTTTGTACACTGAAAAAAGTGCACAAGGCATGTCATTACTCTAAAGAAGTTGTTATACTTGATCTAACTCAAAACATTTAATTTTCTGTCTAGCCATCAGTGTTATGTAAAAAGTTTGGTTGATTTAAATTAAAAGTAAGTCTTGTTAGTGTAAAGTAAATAAATTTCTTTAAATCAAATTAAAAATATTGATTCCCATTGTCACGTGACTTCTAACGTCGCCCGTGGTCGTGCGTGAGTACGTTCAGCTTTCCGCCATCTTGTTACACCGCATGGATGAACTCGGCGTGGTAAAACGGGAATGAAGAAAATTGGTAAGTAATTTTAAACATACGTTTGGGCGTATTATTAACATTATACATGTATGATTTCAAAAAATATTATGTTTCACTTTTGTTTTACATACGGTTAGTATTACTAGTTTGACGGCTCTAACTCGGCTAGAAGGTTTACAGGTTTCCCTCACCACGATGTTAAACCGAGTGGAAATAAAATAATAATAATAATACAAGTAAACTGCTTGAGGTGAGATGGATTGATATTGAAACGTAGTATAAAGACTGTTTCGGGTATGCTGGAGTGCGATACTGTATAATGTACATGCACGCTTCAGACGCTTTGTATGGACTTAACGTTGTTATGAAGCTTTATTATTATGATGATTTTTATTGATTAATTATGAAACTCGCGTTCGCAAGGTATTCGCTCTGCTTACTTGTATGGTCTCTCATTTATGATTAATGTTAACACATAACGTTAGCTTTACATGAAGGCCCAAACACATGTCTTTAGTGACGTGCCTAAACACTTATTTTAACATATTACGTCGACCAGCATACGTTACCCGGTAAAGAAGTCGTCTGTTTACTTTTATGTGAGCCAGGTTGTTATTTTTCTTTGTCTTGAATTGTTTATAAATTCTAAGAAAAGTGCACAAGATGTAGTGAACATGTAAATGTATAGCAATGATCTATTACTTGTACTGTATCTAATCTTATTTATCTTATTTTTCCAGAATCTGTTAGCATGTCAGGAAGAAGATCTGCCAAGCTTTTGGTGATTGTGAGTCAAGATGATTCAAGAAAGTTGCTTCTGCCAGATGGGATTCCCGAATCAGAGGATGAGCTCATTGAAAAAGTGAGGGAAGCTTTTGGATTAAATGGTAGATTCAGACTACAGTATCAGGACAAAGATTTTGGGGATATATTTGTAAATTTGACAAACACTGGAGAAATTCAGAGTCTTGGCACTCTAAAGATTATCCCGTTGCCAGACGAAGACTCATTCACTGCTCAAACAAATGATGGGACCCAGTCTAATGATGATGCTCTGTCCTCCGTTGGCTCTGGCGACACTGATGATACAATCATCCTCTCACCCCCTGGCTCAGAAACTGTTTCTATAAGAAATCAACAGTGGCCAAAAGAATTTGATATTCCACGCTTTTCTTATGACACTGAGCTCCAATTAGAGAGAGGAAATGCTCTTTTTAAGGTTAACGGAACAAGGCTGACTGTCACTCCAAAGATGAAGTCTGATATTCTGGAGAAGGTTTGTGATGAGATATACAAGTATAAATCTTATCCCAGCATTGCAAACTTCTGTGAAGTTTCAGAGGCACTTATCAAGAAACACCCTTGCTTAGCAGAAAAAGGATCCTTCAATGGGTGCTATGGGTGGACACAGAGACTCAAAATGAAGATGGGAAACCTACGCACACAGTTGAAAGGTCTTGGATGCCCTGAGTATTTGGTAAATTCTCTGAAAACCAAAGCCTCAGACCATGCTTTTCCAGCAAAAAATGTTAAACGACCTAAACGTGGTGAGGCCAATCATATCCCATCCCTACCTGCTGGAGAGACATCAGCAAACCTTGAAATTGAGCGCCTGGCACTTTTAAAGGAAGTGAAGAAAAGAAACAATGCATTGACAATCAGAGAAAAAATGACAAAGACGTTTGCCTTACGCAGACAAGAGATTGTGGAAAACCAACCTAGTGTTCATGGACTGCAAGAAAGATGGCCCGCTCTGTTTCAACAAGAGGAGGTAAAAGCATTTATTTTATTGAAAAATGTTAAAATGTAAGGGACTTATCCTGAATTTACCATAGATTTTACCATGGGATTTTAGTATATGTTGTGTTTTTGAAAACGTCGTAGATGTCCTAATGATACCTTCTGTTGTTTAATGCTTTGTGTATATGTATTTTTACAACTAGTTCTCAATGTAAAATAATTTTTTTCAGAAGTCTATTTTCTGTTTCTGTTTCCTACAGATTAACGCCGAATTTTTGCGCATCACAACCGTACCTTTACAATCGAGATTTATGGCCTCTTTGGACAGACAGAGCTCTCAGCTTCTCCAGGTTATTAGGAGCAAAGGTGGAGTCCTCCGTGAAAAAACTAAGGAAACTATTAAAGTTATGGATCAGGTATTGGTTGCATGCAAACAAAATTGCTTGTGGCAATCAATTTAGTAGTATTTTGGTCTAATAAAAACAATACATCTTGAACATTTTGTAGAGTCTGGACATAGACATCAGAAGAGAGTGCCTGCTGAAGTGCCTGATCATGTACCTTGGTGAAGATGCAAGCTGTCTGATCAAAGAATACCAGGTAATGTAGACAATGCAAACTACTGAAATTTTCTCCAACCATGTTTGCCTTAAAGTTATATTTCACTACCAAATCAACATTTCCACATGTTTTACTCGCCCTGAAGGCATCCTAACTGAATATGGTTATATTATTGAAGAACAATACAGGCAAAGTTATAATCCTACGTATCATTTTACTTCCAAGCGGTAGAATGGGAATGAATTGTTGACTTTTTGAAGCTTCAAATAGTGCATCCATCGATCAAAGAACTGCTCGACATGGCTCTGTGGTCTTAACAAAGGTCATCTGAAGCCTTGAGGGTGAGTAAAACGTGGGGAAATTTTGATTTGGTAGTGACATATCGCTTTAAAGTAGTTCAAGTAATTGTGTTATCATTTACACAGCCTGTGTGACTTTCTTCTACAGAACACAAAATAATATATTTTGAAGAATGTTGTTAAGAGCCCCCCATTCACTTGCATTGGTTTTGTGTCCATACAATAATAGTGAATGGGGGCTGTGCTGTTCTGTTACCAACATTGTTCAAAATTCTGCAGAGGACAGTAATTCATACAGGTTTGAAATGACAAGAGGGCGTGTAAATGATGACAGAATTTTGAATGTGAACTACTCCTTTAAAAGGGGTTGGTTCACCCAAAAATGCATTTTGAACACTGTTGAGTAGATTGATAAATGCCTCTGATTGGCCATTGTGGTACTGCACTCAACAAATATGTCTGTGATTGTCTACAATGGTCAACACATGGGAGCGTTTGATTGTACAAGTGTTTAAGTGTTTAAAAGCATTTTCAAAGAGAGTGTAAAAGTATGTCTTCACCCAAAAATGAAAATTTTGTCATCACTAACTCTACTCTTGTAATAAACCATACAAATTTTATTTTTATGCTAAACACAAATTAAGATATTTTAATGAAAGTTAGCAACTGACGTTTGGGCTCTACATTGACCTCCATAGTAGGACAGCTAACCAAATTTTGTAATACATTTTCAGATGAAGGGTTGTTGTTTTTTTTCTTCCACAGTCCCTCATTACTCTGTTCTTGTATGTTTTTAGGCTGATCAGAGGGAGGAAGCGGAGAGAGAATTTGAAAAGACCACCATGGCATTTTTTGTGATCCGTGAAAGTGATGCTCTTAGTCATGCACTGGACATTTCCATTGTCATTGACGGTGTGGAAGTACTAAATGAGTTGCCCTCTGTTGCATGTGCCTGTGCAATGATGTTTGGACTCATTTATGCACTGAACTTAAAATATCCTGAAGGACTCAAATATACCTTTGAGGCCTTTCAAAAAATAATCATGGACATAGAGAGTAAGCAGATGAGCCGAAGGGTGCAGAACCTCTCTTCAAAGCTGCAGGACTAAATTTGTTTCCTTTGACCCAGCTACAATGTTCTGCTGATGGTAAATTTCTTAGTAGTACAGTTGACTTTGTATAAAAGGCTTTATACAGTCCAACATCTTCAGTTTACTAAACCTGATTTGTTTTATCTTGGTTAAGTTGTGTTTTATTTAGGGTTAGTTAAATAGTTTACCCAAAAATGAAAATTTCTTGTGTAAAGGATGTTTACTCATCCTTAAGCTATTCAAGTATTTAACTTTAATTAAATTTGGTTCAGAGACATTTTATGACAATTATGAGAGAAGTTTAATTTTTGGGTAAACTATTCGGTGAAAATACTTTTTTTCTTTCTACCATTGTCTAATTTGGTAGGTGTTTTATTAAAAGTGTTTGGTTTTACACTGCCCATTTTAAACCAGTTTTTGGGCCAAAATTGTTTTAACTTCAGAAGAATTCTAAAGGTTTGATTGTGTAGTCCGTTCTAAGTGACTGTTCATGGAAAGATTACAGAATTCTAAAGGTTTGATTGTGTAGTCAGTTCTGATTGACTGTTCATGGAAAGTTTACACGTTTCTCTTCGAAACCATAACTGATTCTTATGCTGAATTTACATTGTATCCAGTGTGTCTATGTATATGGATACTAAAAACTGTAATACAGTATGTGTTTTTATAACAATACTATACACATTGTAGAAATGTTTTATGACAAAAATTGTCAAGTTTATGATGTGTTTACATTGTTAGACAGTGTGTATTTGTATGAGGATACTGTACACATTGTAAAAAAAATTGTATTATGACAAAATAAATTGTCAAAAGTTTGATGCTTGAAGTCATTCATCTTAGACGGATGATAAAATTACACATTCTGAAAGTAAATACATTTCTTTATATTACATTCATATTTTAAATTGTATTTGGTTGGATATTTGGTTCGATGTAAAGTAAAAGAATTAAGTTCATACAAAGAGAAAACATTAAGACAAAGTATAATTTGAGATTTCATTAAACTTAAAAACTTTATTTGAATCAAAGATACTTTTTGCTTTGGCTAAGTAATGGATAGTTAATTATTTTCAAAGTAAAAATTTTAAGTTGATAAAAAGTAAAGTAATTAGATGTAACAAGTTGACGCAAAATTTTTACTTTGATCCAATGGTACACTTTTTACAGTGTAAGACTGACTTCAGTGCTTGTGAGAATACGCTGCATTAAACTCCCAATGGGGTTTTCATACACACAGCGGGATATTTATACATAGAGGCTGCCATGTTTTATGGCCACAAAAGTAATTAACTTAATATAGCTCACTGTTCATATTTCATATGAAGCTGCGTTTGATCTGCTCTTTGTGCCATCAAAATGACTTGATTGAACAAAAGCTTGTTTATGTTTTTGAAGTTCAATAGTACATTACAGTAACCAGAGAAACTAAGTGGTTAAAATTATATTAGCATTAGCATCATCAATGATTTCATGTCAACAGCACTTTGGACCGCTTCCAGGATTTGGCTCTCAATGGCCACCTACATGCTCCAGCTTTTCGTGAGTGACGGAACTGAAATGTGGGACTGAATTGAGTCTTCTAGCTAAATTACAGTTCTGGATGCATCCAAATTATATACACTTATAAATATATATAAATTTAGTATTTTATTTTATATATATATATATATATAACATATTATATATTTCACATACTATATATATATATATATATATATATATAGTATGTGAAAAACCTATACCTGAGTACGTCTAAATGTGTTCCTGTGGCTCAGTGGTAGAGCATTGCGTTAGCAGCAAAAAGATTGTGGGTTCAATTCACAGGAAACACATATACTGACAAAATAATATATAGCCTGAATGCACTGTAAGTCGCTTTGGATAAAAGCGTCTGCTAAATGCATAAATGTAAATAAATGTAAATTCATAAAAGGATCTGGGTGATAAAGTGCACATCCAGTGGACACGTAGGACAATGGACTAATATCCCACAAGGCATGAAGTGTGTAGTTTAACTGGATTACATTTAGATTAAACACACTCACAGAATGTACTTTTTAACTGTTGATCAACCGTTGATCATAAGAAGTACCTACTCAGTGAATATGTAATTTCAGAATTTCAAATATATATATTTTTTTGTTTTGTAAATTAAATTCACACCCCTCAGCTGATTTAATTGGAGAACTCAATAACAGTCACCTGTCAATATAACTTTAGACTTGAATGAATTCAGTGACAAGTTCATAAAAATTATTGATGGGTCTTATCGTGATTAAAAATAACGCTACCAGAATGTGCAAACAACAATACTGAGGTTAGAAGAATAAGTGTACTTAATTGGTTTGGGGGGGGGGGGGGACGCATGAAATACGAAATTGCAATGGCTGACAAAGTGACCAAAGTAGCATCGTATGTCGTGTTGCTGTGATCAAAAACATTAAAGTTGTGATAAAAAGAAAGTAGCAACGGATCTTTTATTCCATATTGTGAAATCTTTTTCCATTTGACTTAAAGATTGAATTATGAAATGTGAAATAAACATGGCATGGTCAAAATAAATAAATAAATAAACATGCAAGGATGAATTGTTGATGAGAAGATCTACAAATAACATGCATTTTAAAAACAGATAGGGTATAATTTTTTCCATGCCAACTTTAATGCAAATCATTCAGTCTGTTTTGGATCAGAAGAGTGCATGATGTCCAGAAATTTGAAGTACACCACTATTGATAGAAACATTGTTTTGTTTTACTTGTAAAGCTGCTGCATTTAGCACTCATATCCACTTATTATGAAAATAGTCTTTTTTTTCCCATAAAACAACTTTGGGTGTTTTTGGAATTAAAGAGTGCAATCCTAAACTGTTTTATATGCATGTGCATCAACCTTTTTATTAACCTCTTATAAACTGAGGTCCTTGAGAGACTTTAAATAAGCTTGGGCACATTAGGAATGAAAATAAGGAGCATTCATCAGGAGGAGACAGGATACAGGAAGAAAGATGTTGGCATATTTGTGCATACAGCCGAAGTGCTGAGAATCATATTAAACAGCAGAGAGGATACCAGTTAGCTAACATTATTTGCAGCTAAGTTTCACATCAAAGATCTCCCCTTTTGATTAACCTCATATTTAATCAACTTCAACCTGTTGGGAATGCACAGTCTAAACATTGCCACTGGCTGTTGGATTATGAGCATCTCTTATTGCCTTTCTGCTCATGAATATCAAATGAAATATGGTGGGGGAAAAAAACCTAAATTAAGAAACTTGATGGTCTTCCCAGCCAATCTCTCCCTGCATGGGATGACAAGAGGAGATTTCTCTTGTGCTTTGCTGTTTGTCTGTGATTACTGTCTTGCAGGTGGTCAGCCATTCAGTGAGCAGAGATGGCTGGGAGGCTAATTGTTTTCCTCTGCCCCCTGATGACCAGCCAGTGTGTTTCCTTCTGAATTTGCATTTCTTTTTGTTTAAGCCCTGAATCTTCTTCTTTCCAGAGAAGCCAGCATGCCTCATAACTGCATTGGGTAAAAAAAAAAAAAATCTGTTCCGCCAGATAAAATAATTCATGCAAGTTTGAATGAAGAAATTGAAAGGAACCATAGTCTTGTGGCCTTTAAATGGATGGATCACCCAAAGATAAAAACTGTCATATTTTACTCACTTTCGTATAAATTACTTTTTCTGTAAAAAAGAAAAAGAGATCTTTTGCAGAATGTTGACACTGTTCTTTTCCATACAATGAAAGTGAAAAGTGACCAGTCGCTATCAAACTCCAAAAACATAATAAAAACACCATAATAGTCATGAAGAAGATGACAGGAAGGTTATTCAATTATGCTAAAATTGTTTTAAAATACCTATGTAGTGGATTCAGAAGTAGAAAATGTATTCCATCTTTGTTTGACAACCATTTTTAAATACTTTCTGTTTCAATATGTGAATAGAGTAAAAAATATTTACCTAAACATAAAAGGAAGTATATTTGTTTGGCTTGAATGTTCAGTTTCCGGTGTTGGTTTTATAAACCAACGAGATTTTAAAACATTTTGTTCAGTTGCCCTTCAGGCATCTTTAAGATAAAGCCGTTTGAATCCGTTTAAGACTCTCGGCCAAAGAAAACAACTGCTTGAGGGGAGGCTATTAAAGTAGCTGCAAGTCTGTAGAGCCAGAACTGTGATTTGTGCTACAACTACTTTCTAGCAGCTAAATAGCCAAACATCAATCATGACCTATATCAAAGTTGAGAGTGAAGTGAACATGTCTTACAACATGCTTTCACAGAAAATGAACAAATAACAAATAATGTTTGCACTCTTATGTGGTTCTTGCTTTGTTTTTCCCAGTTATTTTTTTATTTTCTTTCAACCACTTTTCTTTCAACCACTTGTCTTTCAAGCGCTGAAAGGGAAAGAAACTTTTTAATGACATCGTCTGAAGCATCCATGAAGAAAACTAATATTTATATAGTTCAAACCTGTTTCTTGGAATATAAAAAATACCAAAGCATAATAAGCTTTGAAATATTTATTAAGTTACCTCAGTGTTGTAAATATCTCTCTGATAGAACTGTCAAGTCTCCTCATATTGATATTTTGTACTTCTGGAGGAGGTTAGGTTGGTAAATAAAAAGCTTTGTGTCAAACGTGAATCATTCTGTGTCAAGTACGAGTAATATTATATATGTAACCTCAACCTGAGCTTCATTTTGACTTCAATATCATCAAGCTTGCTTTGAAAGATTGTGTTATTCGCTTAACATGCCGAGTTACACATTTGAAGTGTTCATTTACAGTCTTGAAGCTATTGAAACAATTTAGTTGAGTCCCAATTAGAGTGACAACAAAAAATATCTTGATTAATATAAAAAAAAAATACCAATAAAACATAGAAAGTGGTGGGAACAGTGGTGAGAAACAGTGTTTGAATCAATCTTGTTTTGATTAATTATTGTAATGCTATTATATGACTTTATTTATTGCAAGAAAAGAAAAGTAAAAAGTGTAAAAATAATGTATTCCTCTTAAATAAATTAGAATTCCTGTAGTGAGATTGGGTGCAATAAAATACAAAATACAAATTCTGAAAATCTGCTTGTAGAAATCAAATGTATCTGCTACCTACAGTAGTGTCTAAAATACAACTGATGCTCCAAAATTGCAAAACCAGTGATTTGTGTTTCAGAGACTATCACTACATTTACTTACTGTAGTTACTCCCCAGAATTGGACATGTAATGTATTCTTTACCAGACGATCAGTCCGTGTCAGAGTCAGCAGCTCACCTCTCAGGTCAAGAGCTGACAAAGGGGAATGTGAAAGAGCAGGTGAGGATTAGCACATCGGATTCTCTAACAAACCCAGGGGAGACGCTGCTTGATCAACCACCGGTAGTGTGCGTGACTGAGAGCAGCAGAGGAGAGAATCTATGAGGTTTGAGTATCATAGTGTTTGTTGTGTGTGACAGCAGTCATGACTCACAATCGTTCAGAATCTCTCATGTTTAACCCTTGAAAGCTGCACATCTTTAATTCTGCATTCCTCAAAGGACCTCGCTAAAGCCCAGAGTACACACTTCATCCATCCCATCTGCTTCACCCACAATTTTTCTCTCCCAGCTTTTTCATTGCTCCACTTTTATCACCAACACATTGTCCACAGCTTAATTTTGTCTTTGCCCCATTAGTTGATCCAAGCTGGTTATTAGTTGCTATAAGCTGGTTGATTTTTTGTCTCTGTTTTCTAGCTGGTCACTAGTTGGTCCAAACTTGTCAATCATCTTAAATTAGCAGGAGCTATTAGATGGTTGAGTTTTTTGTTTGAACATGGTAGCTAGTTTGTAGCTGATTAGGCTGGCCATTAGTTGGTGTAAACTGGTCATAATAGCTGGTCCAAACTGAACCAGGTCCGTACAACTATACTACTGTACCACATCAAACTAGCTTAAAGTGGTCCAGCTGCTTTTAGGAACCTATTAGCTGGTTTATAGCTGATTTAAGCAAGCCATCAGTTTCATCAGGTCCCAATTAGATGCTGCACACTGATGAACCATATTGGATTAGCATCAAACCAACTACAAGCTGGTGAAGTTGTGTATATTTTTACATTTGAGCTAGTTTGTAGCTGGTTACACTGTCTATTGGTAGGTGTTAGCTGGTAAAAGCTTGTAGATCATTTTGGACCAGCTCCAAACCAGCTACCTGTTGGTTAAACTGACCAGTTAATGCAAGATGGTAGACTACCTTGGGCCTTTAACTAACTAGCTACCAGTTAGATATAATAGTGTAAGCTGGTCCAGCTGGTTTTAAGAACATGATAATAGCTCTTTTCTAATTTTTAGTGGTCAAGCTGGCCATTGGTTGGTACAAGATGATTATTTGTTGGTGTAGGCAGGTTATTAGATGGTTGATAGTTGATGAAAGACCATCTTGGACCAGTAACAAACTGGAGACTAGTTGATCATACCAGTTTAAAATAATCCTGCTTGTTTTTGAAACATGGTAACTGGTCTGGCAGTTTGTAATAACCAATTTGGACCAAATAATGATCAACTCGAACCAGCTAATGAACTGCTTAGACCAGCAAGAAACCAGCTGCCACGTTCCAAAACAAAGCTAGCAGCATAAAATGGATGGTCCAACAGGGGTTATATTAATCCTCATCCAATCATAGCCCCTTTAAAGAAACACTCAAATAATCTGTGCCGTGTGCTTGTTTTTAGAGCACTGTGTGAATTTGTTGTTGTTGGTATATCAATCTTATTATCAGTTCTCCAGTGCTGATGTCTTCATTCACTTTCTCAAACCCTGTTTCAACACTTTTACCCTCTATTCCTTCTCAGTTTATCTATTTCACTGGATGTACTTGCTACTTTTCATTTAGTTTAACTTTGAGATAAAGAGGTCTTTGCAGTTGAAGCTTGCAGCAAGCGGTGGAGCGCCGCTCTAATATGCTACACTACACACTGACATTTCCTGAAGGTTATCAAGTCTCATAGTGCATATCTGCATTAGAGTTACTTTTAAGATGAAGCTCATTGTGTACAGTTTGACTCTGTGCTTATCGGCTTGGTTTCTAAATGGTCAGGGGAAAAAACATGTTAGGCGCAGAATTTTTGCTTCTGAAGCATTGATTAAAAAGTTAAACTAAACAAGTTTCCACTTCCACTTTTTGCATTAGTCACTGACTGATCTCATGCTGCATTTCAAACCTACCTGAGACAAGGTCCAGATAAATTAATAAAATATGGTGAATGTGTTGGATTTCACCCGTGTTCCTCCACTTTTTTATTTAATCCTGGCCAGTTGCCCGAAACTGTGAACTGAGGGTCAAAACATCTCCGTTGTGAACCTTGAGGCTTCTAATGAAACATGTCTGCATTGCAATTTCATCACCACAGCTTACTGTATGTAGTTCCTCCACTGTTTGACTGTTTGAAGTACTGTATGTGCTGCACCCAGAAGCATTAGGCCTAGGAGGAATTCATAAAGCGAGAATAGATTTTAAAATTCATATTGAAGTTTTAAACCTGTCTTTGTTCCTCTCTTTTCGTTGACTGTGCTAGATATGCTTTATTATCACCCTACAATGTGGGACTTTGTACAGAAATATGCATCTGATGTTTTATCATTGACCTAAATTTAAAAGTAGGTCCAAAAATAGATGTAACATTAGCAATTTGTAGTTAAGTGCATTTGATTTTTAATAATTTTGAGTCCTGTTTGTGTGATGGTTTTCACATAATTATTTAATAAATGTTGCTATGAAATAACAAGGTTGATAGATCCGTTTCTTGAAATATCAGATCATTTTAACTTTTTATGACAAGACAAAGTTAATTTAAGCTGCAAAATGTCATGTAGTGCAAATGTATGAATAATTCATGATATTTGTAAAAAGAAAATACTTTACCTTGAAAAATATATATTTTAAAACGTATATACAAGGCATAAGAAAAATCCACCAGTCCCCATCTAGTTCCAGTCAGCTGTGCAACCACCTAAACTGGGTTAAAGTAGCTAATAACCAAGCAATACCCTATTCAACAATTATCACTTTTAGCTGGGATTTTTAGCAGGGAAGTGACGTCCTCTGGGCCATTGGTTTAATTGTTTTGTGCTTTGGTGAGACAGGGGTAAGATGAAAAGGCAGCTGTTTGGAGTTGAGATGAATTGAGAGATATCATCTCCCCTACGTAACACTACTAAAACAGTAGTCAGCTGCTTCTTTGCTAACTTGTGAACGTGGAATTAGGACAAACAATCTTGAGTGGATGAAAGTGTTTTCTGTTAAGAAAGTAAATCATGCTCCTCCATCGTGACTATTATCCTTTATCAGTGTCTCTCGCGCTCAACCTTATCTCTATTTTTAACATAAAGCCCTATTAACACACTAGTTATTTACCCTCAAACAGGACCTGTAACACACACATCTGTCAAACAGCCCTCAGGTAGATTCCTTTATTTGGCCTCAATGGCAGGCGCTTCTAGTTCCCCAGTCTCAGAAAAAAATTTAAAAGGAAGTAAACTTTAGCAAACTATTAATGGATATTATATAGTTTAACGAAATATAGGCTACTTAAGTGTGAAATGAATGTAGTGTAATGTTAAGTGTGAAATGAATGTAGTGTTATTGGTTACTTGATTGCGTATTAATGCAAATAAATGAAAATGTTTTATAACTTAAATTTATAAGAATTACAATGAGTTATACTTTAGATTGTTTTTTTCCTCACTTAAACAAAACTTACAGTACATCTTAATTATGTAATTTCATAATTACACGCATACAGTATATATTTAGAAAATATTTACATGTATATATTTATTTTTATATAATTTATTTTATAAATAAATATATTTAATATATAGATTCAATATTTTCTTAAATATATACATGCATGGGTGAGTATTTATATATACATAAATATACACAGTACACACTCATATATTATGTACACAAGAACTTTTATTTTGGATGCGACTAATTGTTGCCCAGCACTAAATATATACAAATATACTTAACATGTCAATTCTATTAAAACGTGTTTGTCATGTATTTAAAATTGTGTGATTTTACATTTAAGTTGTTTTAACTTTATGTTTTTATTTACTTTTACATAATATCAAATAACAAAACAGTTACAGTAAAATTCTAATCAATTATTTCAAATGTGCTTTAGTAAACACATCAAAATATGTGAACTTTAAAGCAATTATTACTATTATTACTATTATTTAAACACAATGTAAAAATGTACTTTAAAATAAATTTCAATTTTGACAATTTGAATACAAAGTGCATTTTTTAATGTATTTGTATGTGTTAAGAAACAGTCTGTAATCTATTTAAGTACACTTAAGTTCCCTATCAGTCAGTCACGTTCGACGTAACATCAGTGTGACTGACTAATGGGACACCCCCAAGAGCCCAATCACCTTCGAGTGTTTAACCAAACAAGCCAATGACAGTTGGCGTGCGTGTTTCCCACACGCACCCCGCCCCGCGGTGATGGTATAAAAGGAGAGTGCGTGCAAACGCACAACAGATTTTCGCTTCAGAGCCGAGCCTTTCAGCGAATCTCCGAGAGTGTTTGCAAAACAGCAAACGGCGTTGGTGTTACAGCGCGTCAGCAGAGGTTGCTGTCCAGTGCTGCTTCTGACTGCGTGCTGCAGCTCTTCATTCTGCGGTCGCACTGCGACCTCCCCTGGGCGCTTCAGCGCTTTTAAAAGAGTGTTTTCTAAAAGAGCAAATCTAAAAGAGCTCCACGAGCAACGGGCGTCTTTTTAAAGATGGCTTCCCACTCGTGTGTTTCTGGATGTGGTCGTTTCCTGGCTTCATCTGATGGTCACGATCGCTGTCCCTCGTGCTTGGGCTATCAGCAGGCTGAGGCAGCGCTCATGGATGAGTCATGTTCTCATTGCGGGAACATGACCATCGCGATGCTGCGTTCTGGATACCTCCTCGGCAAACGATGGGATATCCCCCTCGCCCTGCCCTGTTCTAGCTCTTCCGGGTTTTGGAGGGCTACTTCGGCTCATGGTCAGGGTGATTTGAGGATTATAGTGAGAGCTTCCCCGTCGAGTACGTCTCCGCGGGCCTCTCACTCCTCTAGCGCATCGCACCAGCAAGTCCTTTTTGGTGGCGCATTACTGGCCCAATCGGACTTGGTTCCCAGAACTGATGCTCCTCGCGACAGCCCCTCCTTGGCAAAATCCTCTGAGGAGGGATCTCCTTTCTCAGAGAGGGGGGACCCTCTGGCACCCGCGTCCAGACTTGTGGAATCTCCACATATGGTCTGTCTCCCTCCACCCTCAAAGTGTATGTCGCCGCTATTGCCGCACATCACAATGCAGTAGACGGTAAGTCTGTAGGGAAACACGACCTGGTTATCAGGTTCCTCAGAGGTGCGAGGAGGTTAAATCCTCCGCGTCCTCATCTGGTACCCACTTGGGATCTCCCCTCGGTCCTGTCGGCCTTGAGGGGGGGCCCCTTTGAGCCTCTGCAGTCAGTAGAGCTTAAGTTCCTGTCACTGAAGACAGTGCTCCTCGCGGCATTGGCCACGGTCAAGAGGGTAGGGGACCTGCAAGCATTTTCGGTCGACGATTCGTGCCTAGAATTCGGACCGGGTAACTCTCACGTTGTCCTGAGACCCCGGCCTGGATATGTGCCCAAAGTTCCCACCACGCCCTTCAGGGATCAGGTGGTGAACTTGCAAGCGCTGCCCCGGGAGGAGGCAGACCCAGCCATGTCCCGTCCGCGCCTTGCGCATCTACGTGGACCGCACGCAGAGCTTCAGGACCTCAGACCAGCTCTTTGTCTGCTTTGGAGGACAGCAGAAGGGGAAGGCTGTCTCCAAAAAAAGACTCGCCCACTGGATAGTGGAGGCTATAGTCTTGGCCTATCAGGCCCTGTGCTTACCGTGCCCCCTTGGTGTGAGAGCACACTCTACGAGAGGCGTTGCTTCCTCTTGGGCTTGGTGCGGGGCGCCTCGATAGCAGACATTTGTAAAGCTGCCGGCTGGGCGACACCTAATACGTTTGTGAGATTTTATAATCTCCGTATAGAGCTAGTGTCCTCCCGTGTACTTGTCTCAGATGGCCAGTAACACTGAAACCTGCTTGGTGTCAATCACACTTGCTGTGCCATTCCCCTCTACGGACCGGAAACGTGCGCCTTGTTGCTTCTCAGTTCAGTTCCCCACGGTGAACCCTGTTGAAGTTCCTCCTGCACCCCTGCACCCTCGTGTGTTGCGCAAGGTCAGCCCTTGTGCTGGGCTAGGTGCCCGTGTGTAGTGATTCCCCTTTGGGTGACATGTGTATTCTTCCACGGTACGGCTCCCCTCACGGTGAGCCTGTGTCTTTCCCTGGCAGAAACCTTCTGCCCTCTCTGCTGTGTAGCCATCTCACCCCAAGCTGGCTGAGTCTACCTCAGAGACTCCCATATGTAGTACTACCCTTGGCCGGTCCATATGTGTAATCTCCACATGGTACCTCCATACGCAGGATGTGGCTCCGTAGCGTTCCCCTACTTGGAGTATGCTTTCCCAGTGTTATCCTGCCCACTGTACGGAACAGCAGTGGCTGTCATCTCTGCCTAAGCCCTGTCCTATCTTCCATCCCAACTGGTGTGGGGGGACTTGCCGGCTTCTGCAGGGCACTGGAGGGGGTCAGCAATAGTGGCGTTTTCCAAGGGATCCCATTAGTCAGTCACACTGACGTTACGTTGAACGTGACTGACTGATAGGGAACGTCTCGGTTACTTGTGTAGCCCTCGTTCCCTGAAGGAGGGAACGGAGATGTAACGTCCCATTCGCCATATTTACTGTACCACCACTGTACGGCCGGGGCACACAGTCTCGGCTCCTCAGCGAAAAACTGTTGTGCGTTTGCACGCGTTCTCCTTTTATACCCGCACCGCGGGGTGCGCGTGGTGAAACACGCACGCCAACTGTTAAACACTCGAAGGTGATTGGGCTCTCGGGCGAGATCCCATTAGTCAGTCACACTGACGTTACGTTCCTTCAGGGAACGAGGGTTACACAAGTAACCGAGACGTTAACTTTTATTTAATTATATGTGACCCTGGACCAAAAAATTGTGTATCTTAACATACAAGTCTTATGTAGCACATATATATTTGTAGCAATAGCCAAAAATACATTGTGTTGGTCAAAATTATCGATTTTTCTTTTAAGATCATGTTCCATGAAGATATTTTGTACATTTCTTACCGTATCAAAACTTCATTTTTGATTAATAAAAATGCATTGCTAAGAAATTAATTTGGACAACTTTATAGGTGATTTTTCTCAATGTAGATTTTTTTGCACCCTCAGCTTACAGATTTTCAAATAGTTGTATGCCAGCCAAATATTGTCAGATCCTAACAAACCATCCATCAGATGATGTATAAATGTCAATTTTGAAAACTTGACACTTAAGACTGTTTTTGTCATGATCTGGGTTTGCTTCTTTTTCTCTCTCTCACACACTCTGTTGTACACACACACACACACACTCACACACACACACACCTCTCTCTCTCCCCCACCTGTTTGTCATTTCAATCAGCGTTCGCGCTGCTTTGCAGTGACACCTGTTCTCACTCATCTTGTATGTCATGCATTGAATGTGATCTCTTGCTTATCGTAGACTTAAGAATTCGTACCTTGTCTTGTCTCGCCTGGAGCTGCTGAGAGTTTCTGGTTTTCTCTGTGTCCTGCTGCCGCTTTCAGTGAGTCCGGTTCCACGAAGTCTCCCTAGACTGAAGTCCCTTGGATCAGATCGTCTACAGTTTTGTTTTGTGATTTTTCAGTTCTGTGTCTACGCACGACAGACTGCCTTGTTTTTTGCTCCTTCATTAAAGACTGTGTTGACTATCCTTTTGCGTTTGGATCCTTTACATTCCTCTTTGTGACAGGTTTTGCTGTCCAGGGTCACATATTTTTTGCAAAATCATAAAAGCACTTTTATAAAATAATTTTATGATTTTGCAAATCATAAAAGTATATTGCAGAAAATTTTCTGCAAAATACTTTTATGATTTTAATTATATTAAAAGTACACATTCAGTAGCATTAAGTGTATTTTTTCCTCAAAGGGATATTAGCAAGTTAGCAACTGTATTCTATAAGGAAGCATCTCTCTTTTGAGTCAAGAATTTTAATTGTGGACTGTGGGAAAACTGTTAGAAATTAAGGCAGCGGCTATTTGCACTGTGTAAATAGGGATAGAGTCTATACGCTAAGTGTAAATAGCATTTAGTTGCTATTTACTCTAAGTGAAAATAGCATATTTTCTTAGCGATAAATGCTATTTACACTAAGTGCAGATAGCAAAGGATTCTTCATATTTACACTAATAATTAGGGGGACATGCTAAGGATATCTCCCTACCAATATCCAGCAACTACCAAACTATCCCTAGCAATAATTTTGATCAAACCATTATATATATATATATATATTAGAGGTGGGCATAGATTAATTTTTTTAATCTAGATTAATCTAGATTAAAATGGCTCATTTGAATTCTGCCGAAGGCATTCAGAATATGTGTGCTACCCAAATAATGACTAAAAGTCTTTGAGAACGGGTTTCTCAAGCCAGGTGGCGCATTAGACCAGGGGCTCATCTCCTGTTTCCAAAATGCATCACAAACTTTAATCTCTTCCCGTCCCAATCCCACGAAAAAACTGGAGGAAAATCCTGTTCCACTCCCGGAAGAATGACTCCCATTCCCTCCCACTCCCGTGTTGTTGTTGTTGTTTTTTTTGCCGATAACTGTCAATTACAGTAAAAATATAGTACAGATCACAGCGTGCCCACCTTATTAGTTGAATAAAAACACAAAATGTCGTTTTTTGTTATTATATTGAACTGAAAGCCATCTTATTATGCACAGTGTTGCACAGATTAAATTTCATGTAAATCATCCATGCTAACACACACGTCTTCTATTTTTATTTTTTAGACATTTCACTCTCTATAGATATATTTTTCTATGTTCTGTATTTTTAGATATATTCGAGTTTCGAAGTTTCTCGCTCAAGTTCACATGAGACCTAAAACGCATCCTGTTTGCTTAAAAGCACAACGTTTCGTTGTTATTCTGAGTGCACACAAATAAACGTAGAGTCTTTACAGATTCGAAAGATGTATTAGGCTACTTTTATCTGTATGACCAAAAATGACGGAGATTTTAAGAGCAAGTGAACGCACCGGAGCCTGTCTTGCAGCAAACGCGCTTCCACACAAACACTTCAATAGCGCACATTTCTCTAGGTTAACATCATATTGAGCGGCCATGTAAAGTTGCTACTACATACATCTTTCAGATGAAAAGCCATATTTGAGGTTGATGAATGATAGGTGAGCGTTTGGATGTCCTGCCCGATTGTATTACCACATAGACCAGTCGTTAACAATCTGTCCATCACGGACTGCGAGCCTCTAGTTCGAAGACTCGTTCTCGCCCCCTACAGTGCAATTCGGCTAGGTATACATCCGCGCTAAAATATCAGGGTGAAAGTCATCATAGCTTGCGTAGTATAGACCCAGCTCCCAACCCAACTTTGAGAATAGATTAACGGCGATATTTTTTTTATCGCCGATAAGAGTCTCACGTTAACGCAGCACGTTAACGCCGATAACGGCCCACCACTAATATATATATATATATATATATATATATATAAACTTTAATTTTCTGTAAAGCTGTTTTGCGATGATTTGTATCATGGAAATTTAATTAATAAAAATTAATTATTATTACAAAAATGTCAGATTTCTGGCAGCAACAACAATACGCATGTAATGTAAAATTGGACATAATAAAGATAGCAAAATAATTTCACACGATATGAAAAAAAAAAAGATTTTCCCATTGTCCTCTAGTCTCTCAATTCTGAATCTGGATCTTAAAACAAATAAAATTACTACATTATAAGCCCAAAAGTACATATGGAATTTAGCTTTCTTAATGCACATTTTATGAATTGAATAACATGGCATATTTGACTCACACATTAATCAAAACATGCTGTCCCACTTTTGAAACAACCTTTTCTAAAGTGGGATGACAAAGATTGCTTCAAATCGAAAATATTCTTAACATATTTAAAATTGTGCAACATTTGATCTACAAATACATCACTAAAATTATTTGATAACAATTTAGAACATTGTTTTATTTGTAACAGATTTATATCCTTAACATTAATTTAGTCTAAATCGTATGTCATTGACCTTTGAGTGAACATTACAAGAGGTAGGCTACTTCCTGTTTGATGATCTGCTGATGATGGCCACATTTACAAAATAATTTTCATAAAGTCAAGTTATTTCAATAACTTGACACCCCAGGTTGAATTCAACACCAATCATGTTCACTTTCATGTTGTAAAAGAAGAGATAAATGCACTGAAATAAAGGTGTCCCATTTTACACTAATCCACCCTATGTTAGAAACAGCAAACTTTCAAGGATGCAAAGGCAGCCGCATACTGGAGGAGAACCAAACGTTGCTGGAAAATGCATGATAAACAATTTTCCAACCTAATGAAGTCAATACGAACATTAACAATAATTTGGGACAAAGATTATGTGATTTTATGGAAAAATAGTCAAGCTCTGAGTCAGCGTCCTGAGTTGCTGTGGACAGTCCTTAATATTAACTTAAAGGGATAGTTCACCCAAAAATTCCTATTCTGTCATTACTCAACCTCCATCTTCGGAACACAGATTAAGAGGTTTTTGATTAATTCCGAGAGCTCTTTGACCCTCCCATAGACAGCAAGGGTCATTACACTATATCAAGTTCCAGAAACGTAGTAAGGATATCGTTAAAATAATCCATGTCACATCAGTGGTTCAACTGTAATTTTACGAAGCTATGAGAATAATTTTTGTGTGCAAAGCAAACAAAAATAATGACTTTATTCAACAATTCATCTTCTCTGTGTCACCCTGGCGCCATTTTGGAAAGAATCACATACATAAACAATGTATGTATGCGGATATGTTGTGTATGTTCAGATCAAAGTGTAAACAATGTATCCACGTACATACGTTGCATGTGTTGTTTTTATGTAATACTCTCCATAATAGTGCCAGGGTGACGCAGAGGAGACGAGTTGTTGAGAAGCTCTCTCATACATGTGGAAATTATGGTTGTGGGGGTGCTATTACTGTATGCTTTATGTCCCCAGCAATGTGAAAAGCAAACCTACACCCTTGACTAAGTGCAAATAGCTATTCTATTTACACTAAGTACAAAAAGCAATATATGTCAAGTGAAAGTAGCAGTATAGTGATATGCTATTTACACTATGTGCAAGTAGTTATAGATTCTATTAACACTAAAGATGTATTCCTATTGATGACCTACACAGTGTTCACTGCTCCCTACTCCCTAAGCATAGGATATCTGTTGAAGTGGAGTTCGCTGGCAATAATTGCTCATTTGGAATGCCCTGGAAATTAAGAAAGGCAGTGACGGGGTCACGTAGATTATGATCAAAATGGTAATTCATTTTATTTTAAAATGTAAATACATATAAACTGCATATGCTATTATATATCTAAATAAATATAGAGAAAATGTATATGTTTAGACAGTTGTATATGTTGACAGAATGTAGTGGTCTCATCCCATGTGCTTTCTTTCCCACATGCAACCTCATAGTTAACTCTCCTGCGGTAAATAAAATAAAATAAAAAAGACAGACTCTCTATTGTTTCTCTTAGTTTCTCTTACTTGTTTTATTTAGTTTCACCTATTCATACAATAAAGAATAGAAATGTAACATTCATCACTATTATCTTTCATAAAAACTCTAGTTTGTTTAACATTGCTAGAGCCTTCAAAACTGTCAATGGCTCTGCTCCATCATTAGTTTTAACTGGTGACGCGGTGCACAATGACAGTGTATGATTCTCCTTCTCCACTTAAAAGTGATGTATCTATGTTCCCTTGTTCCCTTTGCCATTCTCAGTGCCCTTCAAACTGAACAGGTCCGTTCCCTTTAGATTGGAATCTCCCTTAAGATGACAGAATACACTGATGTCCACTTCGCAGTCCACTTGTGGTAGAATGGAAGGCTCCTTAAGTGAAAATAGCAGTATTTTTTTGCAATATGCACTAAGTACAAATAGCTACTGTTTCCATTGTTAAAAGAGTAGGATTTTCTGCTATCGATACAACTTTTTGCAAATTATCCTTAGGATTGTAGCGCATTATACAACAGTATGCAATAATAATGTATTGAGATTAAATTATCATTTTAATTCAAATTATTTATTATTAAATGGATGCCACCTAATTGAGACAATACAGCCCTCTCTATAACTACCCTAATCCTCCCCAATACTTTACTTTCAACTTTTCGATTATTTCCTTCATTTTATTGAAAATAAATGTATTTTCGATGTGATACGAGATTTGAAAAAGTAGAAAAAATCATTCGGCAAAAGGTGGATTCGAACTCGGGTCGATCGAGGCAAAAAGACTATGGCATGTGCTTTACCATCTACACCACTGGAGCTAATATTAGCCAATTGTCTTTTGTAATGTTGACTAGCCCAATCACAGCTTGGTGGGCAGAGTTAGTGTAATAGCCTCTGCCAACAAGGCGGGATATTTGCTCTTAGTGTAAATAGACACTTCGGTTCATCTTGGGAAGCAGGTTAGATCTTAATATCCTGTTCATACTGTATCTAGCTAGTTCAGGGTTAAGCAACGTCAGTCCTGGAGTACGATGTCCTGCAGAGTTTAGCTCTAACCCTGAAAAACCCTCACCTGCCTGTAGCCCTAGTAATTCTGAAGACCTTGATTAGCTTGTTCAGGTGTGTTTGAATAGGGTTGGAGCTAAACTTTACAGGACGGCGGCACTCCAGGACCGAAGTTGCCTACCCCTGAGCCAGTCAATAAGCTAACAGAGTTATAACACATGGCACATGATAGTGTTTAATTGCACAGACTTTTGAATGCTATTGTTGTACTGTACGGTTTTATCACGCACATTACATTTTGTATAACAGCCAGAGTTCTGTGTACTTATTTACAGTATGCTTCTGGCCTTATAACAGGAAGTGGGAGTGTGTAAATGTGGGAATGTGTGGGTGGATTTTGAATGTTAAACACAAAAGCTTTCCGAATCTTCCCATCTTCAATAGAAGCTAATGTGTTAGCGCTAATACTCCTTTCAGTGTTTCAATTGAATAACTCATATAAAGCTTTGTGTTTTTATATAATTAACTCGATGACAGTTTTCAATGTGAAAATGCCACAAAGGGCTGGCACTGATATTGTTAGTCTTTACAAAGAGAGGTTTTCACATTTTTGTTTTCTTTGCTGAATAAATGGGAATGTGTCATAATGGGGATAATGGACTTTGATGAAAGGATTAAGCACCTTTTCAATAAGCACCTATATCCCACACGTTCATTAGCGCATTGTGTGAAATAATTTTCCAAAAGCACCACAATAAAGGTGCCTGTTTAAAGCATTTGGTGGAACAAACATAATCCAAGTGCGTGGTTGATGTGATGCTCGCTGTTGTCAAAGGATGAGCGAGAGATGAATATGTGGAGAAGGGATAGAGAGGGGCCTGCAACAATAAGCTTCAATGTAGTTACATAATTTCACCTGTGAGAGTGTGATTTAAAACTGTATTACACTACGGTGACCTTTAACTCAGAAAGAACATTGCCGTCCTCTTTCCCCCTCTTGGGACTCGCTATTAGAAAAAGAGGTAAATGAAAGAGAGTTGTGCTGTTACTTATTGAGAACAGTCGTATAATGTCTGGCATTAGTGGATATAATGTCTGAAATACTCCAAATGAATGCTGCGAATCAAAGTTTCATCATCTGCTGAAGCGTTTTAATTGTTTTTATGATGAGAGCTGAGTGATCAATTGATTAATCTCAGCACATGCTTTAGCAGTTCAAAAGAAACATTATGTAATTGGACACAAAGAAGCAAAAAAAATGCATCCTATAATTAAAACATTTCCCAGAGGCTCTTTCGGAACAAGTCAGTTTGACATGTTTAATTAAGCACGCATTTGGATTAACTTCCAGATACAGTATTCTGAGCGTTCATAAATTTGTTTAGAAACAAGATGAGATGTTTCATTTGAGTGTCATCATATGGAACATCCTGTCTCGTACGCATACGGAATATTAAAATGCTCGGTCATAAAGTGCCATTAGAGTGCTGTTGTGGTTTTAAACTAGTGTAATGGAGGACAGAGCAATGACAATAAATACTTTGTGATCATTTAGTGTCACAGTGAATGTACTTTTTGAACTTTTGTCACTATTATCGATGCAGATTATAGAGAGAGGACATGGGGTTAACAGCGAGGGAACAGGGAATGAGGTGCGCTCAAAAGTCAAACTGACCAACAACGGTGCAGTCTAGAAACATTCTTTATACGCCTGGCTCAGGATTTCTTCATTTTCAATATTTTGAAGCTGATGCCTCATTTCCAATGGCATTATGAGATTCCGATCAGCTTTGACTTTTTAGTTCAACTATTCTCAGCCAGGATGCCAGGGCCCACTATAGGGGCCTCAGCAAACTTCCAAGGGGGCCACAGGATGACTAAAGGCCCATCCCACATTAAAGACAATACATGTAACAATATAACCAAAGAGTTATAGTAATAGCTCTAGTTCAAAGAGAATACAGAAATCCATTCCACATCTATAACAATAATCACACAGAGGAACAATATCATTGGAATCAATTTCAGAATAATTTTTTAAAAGTTGACAGCCATTCAGATTCCACCTGGCTTTAAAGAGCTTGAACATTTTACATGGAAAAAAAAGTTGATGGTCCCCATTGAATTTTTTCCACACTATAGAAGTCAGTGGGGAACATCAACTGTTTGGTTACCCATATTCTTCAAAATATCTTCTTGAGTTTTCAAAAAGAAAGCATACAGGTTTGTAATAACCTTGTAGGGTGAGTTAATGATGACAGAATTTACATTTTAAGGTGAAGTGTCCCTTTAAATGTAGGAGTAAATCCCCTAAATTATCTTTTTGTGTGTGTACACATGGCAAAAAATGGCTTATCTTACTCAGTATGTTTGTCTTGTTTCTATATAGTCAAAATATCAACAAATTCTGCCAGTTATCTGCCAGTGGGGTAAGTAAAATACTCTTGTAATAAGACTAGAAACAAGACAGAAATACTAAGTAAGATGCCAATGTTTCTGAAAGGGATCTGAATCATTCAACATTTATAACTGAAGAGTCCTCTTTGTTTGTTCTGTTTTTATTATTGTATTCCGTCCTATTTGTTATGAATGCACACCATATTTTAATAGCAGCACTTCACAGCTGTGTAGGTTTAATATCAATATGTGGAAACTATATCTCCCTGAATCCCAAACTCCTCAAAGAACAACAGCAAAAAAAGCAGACTGTACCTTATGTTATAGCTCAGGAGGCAACTGAACCGATAGGTTTCAGCCAGCCTTGAAGCTGTTTAGCAGTGGTGCAGTCACAGTGGAGTACACGAAACGTGTATCGCTGCATCAACTCAGTAGTTCAACAGTTGTTTTGTTTTACTTTTGCACTGTTACTAGAACATTTTATGCTTGGATTTCATGTTTAATAACTAGAAATGTCAATCGTATTAGTGTTGATATTCTGCATATCTGGCACTATACTTGATAAAATGGAAGTCTGTTTACACAAGAGCTCGACCCTGAAAGCTTCAATCAAAATGTCAATACGTTTTCTGTATGTATGCTGAGTACGGCTATGTAAAAATGTGGTTGTTTAGATTGGTATTGTTTCTCTTGATGCATGTTGCTAATGGGCCCTGGTGAATAGGTGAGCACGATAAAACTCTACATGCTGAGCGAACATATCCTGTACTCTGCGATGCACATCAACCTCTTTTATCTGTTGATACATGCATGCATTTTGTAATGGAAATGCTGAAAGCAATTCATGTGGAACGTGCTGTAGGTTTTGCACACCGTTTTCATTCAAACTCTTTATGTAATCAACGCTATTTACTTTTCTTCTCTTTATTTGTCAGTCATTGTGCTATAGCACACCTTCTCTGTAGGGCTGAAGTGATATAATTATACTATATTTATGTAAGACAGAATTTTTTTTTTCAAATAACATGCAAAAAATAAGATTTAAACAAAAAAGTTTCCAGTTTCCAGGGTTTCTGCAGAACTATTGGTCGACTTGTCAATTCTGAAAATGTGTTGGAAATTTTAATTATTTATTTGGTGCATTCAGGTTTGTTGACTTTGTCTTTCGAGTATGTTTTTATGAGAAATCTTGCTGAAAATAACACATTTATATCTAGACCACAGATAAAGTTTTATTTCATGTGTCCAACCTAAACTTCTCTATATGTTTATTATTGTTTCTTATGGATTTCTCTCTCTATTTCCAACCTAGCAGATCCTGATTTTATCAAGTACGTCATGTTCCTGGATCAACATCTTTGTTGACCCTAGAACAACATTGTTATTAACCAATCAGATTTTAAGAACCAGTTTATAGTGTTTGTTTAAGCTTACAATCAGTGTTTGGTGCTTGTACATCAGTGTCATTCATTTATAATTTCCTCTGATTTTAGGATTACTCATGGGTAAGGTTAGGTTTAGGTGTAGGGATATGGTCAAGACTACATTTTTGGATTAAAATGTTGTTTCAAGGTCAATATTTTGACCAAAGAACACATCCAACTCAGCAAAATCAGGACGTGCTTCCAACCTACTGTAATTCCAAAAACAACTTATTCATTTAATCAAACTGAATTTAGCAAATAATAAAAAAATATACTATAACATTAGAAAAATGGTTCTCAACCATAGGGCCTCAGCAACTTCAAATTATTTAAATGAATTAAGATGAGATAAAATAAGCTTTAAATTAAGCTATAACAGCTTAAAATAAGGATATTTCTAATTATTGTTCACCTCTTCTCATTCATTTTTTTTTTTTAAACCAAGGATCCCAATGTCTTTGGAAATCCTGGAATGTGGTAGTGATTTGTTAATTGGGGATCCTGGAAGAAGTTTATTTTTTTTTTACTTCTGGAATTCTCAATTTCTTAAATTAAAATATATATATGTATTATATATATGTATTATTATTGTTATTATTTTCAATTAATTATAATTATTTTAGTTATCTATTACTTATGTTTAACTATCAACACTCCTTGTTTCTCTCATTTTTTATTAAAAGAAAAACGTTGTCATTACAGCCAATGTACCTTGTGGCCAGTATAGGGTGACCATTGGTCCTCTTTTTTTCTGAAGCTGTTCTGGTTGTGACTTTTAAATTGCTTTTTGTCCAGGTTTTGACTTATTGTTTTCCTATTGCTGTCATACAGACTGAAGGTAAGTAGTTTGACCAATAGTAGGGTGACCATACATCCTCTTTTCCCCAGACATGTCCTCTTTTTGGAAAAAAAAAATGTGTCAGTCCGGAATTTCTAAATAGCCCAAAATGTCCGGTATTCGGCGTTTGCTTTCTACAGTCGGCATTCATTGTGTGCCTTTTTGTATTTAAGCCCTGCAAGGGACTGTTTTTTTAAGCCCGCTCCCAATTTCTTACCATCACTGCCTGCTCCTGCAAACATTCTCATGTTGAATATAATTTTCGCACATCAGGGAGCCGCTATCAATATGCAGAGTATTTAAACGGGCCCTCGGTTGCCCATTTTCCACAAGTTGATATGATTATTTAGGGTCTTAATGAAAGTCTATAACATACTTTGTTTAAAATTTCTCAAAGGTAGTGTAAAAAAATCATTTTTTTCCCCCTGTCAAAATCAGCTCTGTTTTAAGCAAGCCGTTTTTTTAGTCCATGTTGCTTTAAATGCTTGTGACTCTGCTAACTTCGCCCCTCTCTTATGTGGAGTGACAAGAAGACTTTAAACTTCAGCCGCAAAACTGGCTAACTAACACATTATTAGGAAAGGCAATTTGCAAAGATTCATAAAAAAACCTTATACTCACTTCTTCTGTAGATGAAACTGGATCACGAATGATTTGTGCAAATATAGACACATTTAGGCAGATTGGGGATCGCTGCATTCCCTTCAAAGCGAAAGTAACGTTAATCCTCTGCGTCTTCAGTGGCTCAGATGTCGGGAGTAAATGGCGACTGCTATATTCATTATTAGATCCAACAACAGAACGCCTCAATCACTTAATCGGAGACATCTTGTCTTCCCCTGCACCGGAGTCGACACAATGGTGGATGAATGACAGCTCACTTAGTTCACTCAGCTCTCTCAGGGCGGGTCTAAGGTAAGACGAACTTGTCAATCAACTATCATGGGAGGAGCCTGTTCAGATCTACATCATTCTGACAGGAATCTCAAAACAGCCTGATTTGAGAAAGGGGATTTTAAAATAGGTCTTTTAAAAAATACACTGGGTGGATTTTTATCATTATAGGATGGATGTATACACACACTTCCAACACACGTTTAAGTTCAAACAACTCGTAAAGTGAATGTTGCATCTGATGACCCCTTTAAATCACGTTGGATGCAGCTCGAGTTGGATGCAGGGTTGTCAAATTCGCATGTTCCATGAATTTGGGCTAATTTTATACTGCTGTGGCAGGTTGATTTTCTCCCATGGGTTGAAGGTTTGAAATATTGCATAAATTATATTTGATTGAAATGCTTGTATTGAAACATTCTGCATTCTACCTATGATAAAGCTGTGGTGGATGTTACGTTTTTTGAAAGATAGCCACTGGTAGGAAGCCTTTCAGCTTTAATGTTTAAAATTAGTCTGCAAAACGGTGACTGTAAAATAGGCCCTTTGTATTTTAGTTTTGGAAATTACATTTTAATTTTTTGATATGGGATATGGTCATTGCGCTACTTCAACCACAATCAAACACAACAACCCACCCCCCGTCTGCATCATGCCCCCACTGTCCTCTTTTTTTTAAACTAAAATATGGTCCCCCTAACCAATAGGCATTGTACATAATCAAAAAGTTTGAGAAATAGTTAGATGGGGTTACGGTCATATGGTTTCAGACTTTGTTTTGGTTTAGGGATGTAAATCTCAGGAGCGCACTTGAGTGATATACTGTAGAATCAGATTCCATTTTCAATTTGTGTCTGTATGGAAACCCTCAGCTGCAGTGAAGGGCTCTTACAGCACAACACTCACTCAACAACGGGCCTGATGTATGGCTGTAATAGACTGGTGGGCAGTTCGCTTTATGATGCTGAGTCCTTGCCTCTTCGCATTTGGGGTTTTTGTGTGGGCCTTTGCCAGTCTGAGAGTGAGTGGATGTTTATTTTCAGAGTGCGTTTGCAGGAAATTATATTTTTGCTGAGAACTAGTTTCTGATGTGTGATTCTTGAACTAGGCCTTTTCTGAACTGTACTGAATCTATTCTGCCATATAGTTTAATCCATTGTGTGTTGTTGTTGTTGTTGTTGTTTTAGTGGGTGTGTGATGAAGTGCAGGCTTTAGTTCATGTTAAGTTTCCTTTAAAGGAACTTAACATATTTCCTATTGGTTGAGCTGTGTATTTGTTTCAGATTAGTCTTTTGTGTGTTCTTGAATGAGAAAAGAGAGAGAGAGTGTGTGTGTGTGTGTGTGTGTGTGTGTGTGTGTGTGTGTGTGTGTGTGTGTGTGTGTGTGTGTGTGTGTGTGTGTGTGTGTGTGGGCGTGCGTGCAAGTGTGTTTTAATGGATGAAAGTGATCTGCTTTTTGGGCCTCTGTCCCAGCGTGTGTGCTGCGCTGATAATGAAAGCGTACTTTACCATGCCAATACTAAATGATGGAACGCTAATTGTCACAGCATGCTATGGCATACTCCAGACTACACCCAGACTGACAAAATTACTCAGCTCTCTCTGTGTTAGGGTGTCTCTTCTAATATGGCTATACGGAAATGGATGAAAATGACAGTGCTGGAAGTTACATTTTTGGAATAAAATGGCAGACTCCTTTGTCTTGCGTACAACACTAGCACTTTATATATCCTAAAATTAAATATTTGTAATGCTTTGCATATGTCGGAATTTCGATTTGAAATTAAATGATGAAATTCTGCACACAATATTCTGTCCATAAGTGATATTTATGTTGTTTTTCTTTGTATCATCCACACATTACTCTTTCATCACCAGTTTTGCAATGCATTAACATTGGCAGCCGTAATATCCCAAGTAGCCAGCGTAATCGGGCCAATTGTGGCTCAGTGTCGGCTCACTCAGCTGTGTGCTGGCAGTGGGCTGGCCCAGTAATGGTTGCCAGATTTGGCTAGGCTTTGGATGTGCAGATCTGGCCCGATTTGCACTGAGACATGGCACATTTAGCCCCATTCGGCCAGATTACGGACCATAAGGGCTGGTCTGATTTTGGCTGAGATATGGACATGCAAACCCGTTTAGGTTGAGTGGTGGGGGTTGGTCTCCATTTACAATGTGGTAAAAAGTATGTAGCAGTGACACTTAAACTTAAACATATTATCTTTTACCTGCCCATGTTATGTTATTTCTTAAAGTATTTTTTTTTATTTTAATGCATACTCATTTTGTTCTCCTTTTATTTAGCATTCTCTTTTTTCTTTAACTTCATTTGGAAATTAATGATTTAATTTATATAATGAAACAAGCTTAAAGTGGTTAAGGGAACTTAAACATTATTTTTGCTATATGAGTTTCAAGAGACATGCGCACTAGATTTAACATCTAATGACAAAACCTGACAGGCTTTTTGTACTGCTAATTTCCAGAAGACCAGAAGAACTTGCTACCCTGGTGAGTAAACATTTGATAATCTAACATATAATATAATTTTTATAAACCGTTCTACACATATAATATCAAAGTAATGTTTATTTATAATGAAGCTATAATTGTGAGTTTGCTAGAGTTTGCTATAGTGCTAGAGTTTAGCTCCAACCATAATCGAGCACTCCTGATCCAGCTAATCAAGGTCTTCTGGATTACTGGAAACTTCCAAGCAGGTGTGAGTTGAAGCTGGTTGGAGCTAAACTCTGCAGAGCTGCATTGTATTGCGACTGATCTTTTTTATTTGTTTTCAATCAGTGCAAAGAAATGCAAGTACTGGCAGTGCATCTGATGGAGAGATTGAAAGTTAATCAAAAGATGGCTGCTTACTTTGGACAGAGATGGGGAAAGAAGAGAGCGGGCCCGAATGCAAACAAATTCTTCCAAAAGTATGTTCCAAATGTTAAAATTTACCAGAGGTACCATTCATGTTATCAACCTGAGATTGTCTGAATAGTCATACGTGTCATTATCTCTTCCCTTTTTGTCTCTATGTCAATCTGTCCCTCTTTTAGGGTACACGTACTTGAGGAAGCTCCAGGAGTTTATTTTTTATTTTTTATAAATTCTAATATCACTCATATTTTTATGGGTCATTTTTATACTTGGGGAAAAGGAGCACATATATATGTTATGGCGTAATTGATGGGGTAGTTGGTGTAATATGGTTATGGTGTAATAAATGGTGTAAAGTTGACGTATTTAATTGACATGCATAATAACATGTAGGTTTAACAAGAACACTGTAAAATTAATATTTTATTTTAGTTGTTAGTAGATGCCATCTTAAGGATTTAACAACAATGCCATTTTGTGGAAAAACTAATTATTCAAAGCTCTGTTTTTATGTTAAATACTGGAAGGAGTCTTTAATACACATATTTTTGAAGTTGTAATTCTGTGTGAATAAGTGTAAGTATATATATATTTTTTTTTATTTAGCGAACGAGATTAGTAACATCTAGGTGTTGGCATGATTGTGAACCAGTGTTGGCTCAGTTTCAGTACCCAGTGTCGGACCAGTGCCAGCAAAGTGTGCCATTTTGGTTAGCATGATTGTGGCCCAATGCCGGTGATGTCGGCTCAGTTTCAGTACCCAGACTTGGGCCAGTACTGGCTATGTGTTACAATTCTCTTCGGCATGATTATGGCCCGATACCGGCAGTTTTGTCAGCCGGACTTGGGCCAGTGTATTTGGGCCGATTCTGGGACGTCATTCATCTCATGTCCATGCCAAGTCTGGCAACTGCAGCCGGGCCGAGTTATTTCTTCCGGCCTGCCGGATCTAGGCCATTATCAGGCCAAACCGCTTTGGCTACCTGGGATCCAACACAATTTATAGATAATGTACATGAATTATCTTTCACCATAAATTATACTCTGTTATTCATACCTCTGTAGATAAATTATTCATACTTTCTATGTGCATTTTTGTTATATCTACTATTTTACAGTTTGTGGAAATTTATTTAGAATTGTATATATCTGAAATTAAAATCCGTTTTAACACTTTTTGCAACGTTACTGTCATGAATCTGGTTGCCACTCACTACAACTGCACATCACCCATGGACTACATCTCCCATCATGCACTGCACACACACATTCCCGTCCACCATTACACCAATCACACAGCTGTCACCATTCACTCATCAACCCTGATTGCCTCACCACACCTGCACCTCATTCACTCACTCACATAAAAGCAGCACACAAACACTCACCCAGTGCGAAGTCTTGTTTTCCCCTGGCTAACATTTCCGAGCGTTTTTCCCTTGTGTGTCTACCTGTGTACTACCTGGACCGTTGACTCTCTCTCCTGATCGTTTGCTGCCTGCCTTACTGACCCCGCCTGCCTACTGGTTATCCTCTCTGTCTGCTGCCTGCCCTGACCCATTGCTCTGCCTCTGTTTACGAATCTGTCTTCTCTACGTTGCCCTCGATACCACTGTTTGATATTTGCCTGTCTGACCACCTCTTTGTTTCAATAAAGCTGCAAGTGGATCTAACTACACTGCCTCTGCGTTACAGAAACCAAATGTGCTCTCTCTGCCTCTTGTGTCTCCGTTTCCTCTAGGTCCCAGTCTCGGCCAGGGATCTCTGCTCCGCCCTGGAGGGCACCTGCTCCGTTGTGGAGGCCTCCTGTCTCGTCTGCTCCGCCCTGGAGGGCGTCTGTCTCGTCTGCTCCGCCCTGGAGGGCGCCTGTCTCGTCTGCTCCGCCCTGGAGGGCGCCTGTCACGTCTGCTCCGCCCTGGTGGGCGTCTGTCTCGTCTGCTCCGCCCTGGTGGGCGCCTGATCTGCCAGAATCACTCCACGTCTCCGTCGACCTGCCAGAGTCACTCCACGTCTCCGTCGACCTGCCAGAGTCACTCCACGTCTCCGTCGACCTGCCCGAGTCACCCCACGTCTCCGTCGACCTGCCCGAGTCACCCCACGTCTCCGTCGACCTGCCCGAGTCACCCCACGTCTCCGTCGACCTGCCCGAGTCACCCCACGTCTCCGCCGACCTGCCAGAGTCACCTCACGTCTCCGCCGACCTGCCAGAGTCACCTCACGTCTCCGCCGACCTGCCAGAGTCACCTCACGTCTCCGCCCGACCTGCCAGAGTCACCTCACGTCTCCGCCGACCTGCCAGAGTCACCTCACGCCTCCGACCTGCCAGAGTCACCTCACGTCTCCGACCTGCCAGAGTCACCTCACGTCTCCGCCGACCTGCCAGAGTCACCTCACGTCTCCGCCGACCTGCCAGATTCACCTCACGCCTCCCCGACCTGCCAGAGTCACCTCACGTCTCCGCCGACCTGCCAGAGTCACCTCACGTCCCGACCTGCCAGAGTCACCTCACGCCTCCGCCGACCTGCCAGAGTCACCTCACGTCTCCGCCGACCTGCCAGAGTCACCTCACGTCTCCGCCGACCTGCCAGAGTCACCTCACGTCTCCGCCGACCTGCCAGAGTCTGCCACGCCACAGCAGTTTACCCAGTGTCACTTCACGTCTCTGCGGTCTCTTCCGCCCCGCCCTGGTGGGCTCCTGTCTCATTGGCCCCACATGGACCTGGCCTCCGTTCCCTCCCGGTTCCACCTCCGCTCCACCGCCCTCCTGGATTGTGCCGGGTGTGTGTGAAGCGTCTGGAAGCCGCTCTTTGGGGGGGGGGCTCTGTCATGAATCTGGTTGCCACTCACTACAACTGCACATCACCCATGGACTACATCTCCCATCATGCACTGCACACACATTCCGTCCACCATTACACCAATCACACAGCTGTCACCATTCACTCATCAACCCTGATTGCCTCACCACACCTGCACCTCATTCACTCACTCACATAAAAGCAGCACACAAACACTCACCCAGTGCGAAGTCTTGTTTTCCCCTGGCTAACATTTCCGAGCGGTTTTCCCTTGTGTGTCTACCTGTGTACTACCTGGACCGTTGACTCTCTCTCCTGATCGTTTGCTGCCTGCCTTACTGACCCCGCCTGCCTACTGGTTATCCTCTCTGTCTGCTGCCTGCCCTGACCCATTGCTCTGCCTCTGTTTACGAATCTGTCTTCTCTACGTTGCCCTCGATACCACTGTTTGATATTTGCCTGTCTGACCACCTCTTTGTTTCAATAAAGCTGCAAGTGGATCTAACTACACTGCCTCTGCGTTACAGTTACAATAAGAACGTGATTTGAAATGAATGGAAATTATTATGTTCATAAGAGTTATTAACAGTGATCTTTATTCGTTTTTTTTCTTCTTCTTCTTCTCACATTACATTTCATATTTCATATCAAGCTTGCAGTGTTAATTGCAATGCATTTCTAAGATCTGGTAAAGTTTATTGAATCTGCCAATGAAAATGCACATTCATTTTCTTACTGAATGTATATTTTCTCCACAAATGTTGCGCTTTTTTATTCATACTTTGGTAGTTAAAGTATTCATACTTTTATGTATTTATGAAAAGTATTGTCCTGTTAAATATATTACTATCCATTGTTTGTGGACTTTTTATGTATAGATTTAAGTAAAATATTTTACTTAAAACTTAAACTTGTCAAGATTACAGCTTGATTAGAAATTGTTTATGTTCATAAGTGATATTTTCATAGATTTTTCTTTTTCTTCATGCATCACATGTTTCACATTTCATCTCAAGCTGTGTGTTTGGTTAAAAGGTACATTAATTTTTAAATAAACTTTATTGGTGGCAGACTTATAGGTCATTTTGGAAATTATGGATATTTATGTATTAAATGTATTCAAAGTTTGTATTAGGGGAAAGAGTGAAATAGTAAAATGTCTAGAAAACATTTGTCCTCTCTCCTCCAGGCCAGCACGGCTGCCCCTTCTAACCCCTGGTTATCTGATGTTCTTTGAGAACATCGGACCAGACTCTGAGTGGCAGAGAGAAAATGGCACAAATCAAACGATCCGTTGGACCTGAGTAGGCATCAATTTTTGCTTTCATTTTTCTCTGCTGAAGTCCGCACTGCCAAATCCTTTCATTTCCACAACAAGAACAACAGCGCTCCAGACATGCGTAATCTCTTCAGAACATTTCATTTCTATCCTCTGTCCTCCTTCACCACCTCCCACCACATCTATAATAGCTGATGACTTTTTCACAGACAAAACTAGAACAATCAGTAGTCAGTTCTCACCTCCACACACACAGGACTTCCAACCAACCACATCCACTGCTCAAACTCCCATCTTCTCCTTCTGTCCCCTCACTGAGGCGGAAGTATCCAAACTTCTCCTCTCCAGTCATCCTACAACATGTCCTCTAGACCCAATCCCCTCGCACCTTCTTCAAGCAATATCTCCCACACTCTTACCAGCACTCACACACATCATCAACACATCTCTCCTCACAGGCATCTTCCCCACTTCTCTTTTAGAAAACTACAGACCTCAAGATTCAAGATTTGTATTCGTCACATATACAATTATACATAATATAATCAGAAGTGAAATGTAAGTGTCTCTCTCCTTACATTCATAGCCAAAACACTCAAATGATTTGTCTTCAACCAGGTCTCATTGTTTCTTTCAGAGAACAACGGAGAATGCTAAACAGTCAGGTTTCAGAAGTGGCCATTCAACTGAGACTGCACTACTTTCAGTCACTGAAGCCCTGCGAATTGCAAAAGCCAAATACAAATCATCAGTCCTCATTCTGCTGGATCTGTCTGCTGCTTTTTACACTGTCAATTATCAGATCCTCCTGTCGATCCTCTCATCACTGGACATCACTGGGATTCCACTTCGCTGGTTTGAATCCTATCTCACTGGTCGCTCTTTCAAGGTGGCCTGGGGAGGGAAGGTATCCAAAGCACATCAATTGGTCACTGGGGTTCCCCAGGGCTCGGTTCTTGGACCCCTCCTCTTCTCCACATACACTACATCACTGGGTCCCATCATACAGGCACATGGCTTCTCCTACCATTGCTACGCTGATGACACACAGCTCTATCTCTCATTTCGACCAGATGATCCAACGGTAGCTGCACGGATCTCAGGCTGCCTGGCGGACATCTCAGCATGGATGAAAGAACATCACCTACAGCTCAACCTGTCAAAGACTGAGCTTCTTGTCTTCCTTGCCACTCCAACTCTACAGCATGACTTCTCGATTCAGTTAGGTTCATCAACAATTACCCCATCAGCTTTGGTCAGAAATCTTGGTGTAATCTTTGATGACCAGCTGACCATCAAAGAGCACATTGCAAAGACTGCTCGATCTTGCAGGTTTGCACTTCACAACATCAGAAAGATCAGGCCCTTTCTGACAGAGCATGCTGCACAACTTCTTGTCCAGGCCCTTGTCATTTCTAGACTGGACTACTGCAATGCTCTTCTGGCTGGACTTCCATCAAACACAATCAAACCTCTACAAATGATTCAGAATGCGGCGGCACGGCTGGTCTTCAACGAGCCCAAAAGAACCCATGTTACACCTCTCGTTATCTCCTTACACTGGTTACCAGTTTCAGCTCGCATCAAGTTCAAGTCACTGATGCTTGCATATAGAACAACCACAGGCTCAGCACCCGCCTACTTCCACTCAATATTACAAATCTACATCCCCTCCAGAAGTCTGAGATCTGCTAGTGAGCGATGCCTCGTGGTACCATCACAGAGAGGCTCAAAATCACTTTCCAGAACATTCTCGTTCACTGTTCCTGGCTGGTGGAATGATCTTCCCACCCCCATCCGGAATGCTGGATCCCTGTCAATCTTCAAGCAACAATTGAAAACTCATCTCTTTCGACACTATTTGACTTCATCCTAGACTTTCTCTTTTTTTCTCCCCATCCCTTGTTAGCTTGCACTTATTTTAACAATGCCTGTGACTTGGTGTTATGAGCACTTCCTCTGTCTGATTGCCTCTTTAAAATGAATCGCTGTATGTATTTCCCAATCGTAAGTCGTTTTGGATAAAAGCGACTGCAAAATGACTAAATGTAAATGTAAAATCTATGTAAATATTAGCAAAATATGTATGATAAGGTAGCAAAAATAAATGATTAAACTCTCTTGGATGCTGAATAGAAATTAATTTCTATAATTGAAATGAGTTAAGACTTAATTTCTTCTTTCTGCCGTGTCCTATTATAGTGACTCACACTACTGATTCTGATGCAGCTGATTTATTATATCACAAAAATGTACAGCTAAATTATAAATGTATACTGTCTGCAAAGTAAATAATTGATGGTCACTGGGAAAAGGTTTAGTGCCTTTACACCTGTAGGATGACTTTTGATTTTTCCACCTTACCATCTTCCCTAATTGATAGTGAGTTCCAGACCTTTAGCAGATAGTGAGCATGAGCATTTCAGGCTAACAGTTGTTATTTACCTCAATGCTGTTTGTATCATGTGTTTAATTATATATATTATTGAGTACACTCTCATAAAAGGTACAAAACATATGTATTAATATGTACCCTTTAGTTACTAATAGTTATCATTTAGGGGTAAATAAGGTACACAAATATTTATTTATCCTTTTGTACCTTTTATCAGCCCAGTGACAGCTTTGTACCATGTTTTATCCAGTGACAGCTTTGTACCATGTTTTATCCAGTGACAGTTTTGTACCATGTGCATTTTTTTATAATTCTTAAAATAAAATTAAGGTTGATTGCACTAAATTAATTTATCTTAATTTTAGACAAACAACCTATATTCAATCAATGTAACAAACTCTTTTAAATGTCCAATTTAACTGAGCTTTAACTCTTACTGCCATGTCTTTTCCATCATTTGTGAGACATCGCTATTTTGACAGAAAATTCTGTGTTTTCATTGATATATTTTAGAGGGCACTATTGCACATTTTCTGAAAGAGTAATGAATCTATGGATCAAGACACAGGCAACGAAGAAGCAGAAACAAGCGATCACATGTAAGCAGATGCATATGTAAAAACGAAATCATCAAGCATTAAACAATGTGTAATAAAAAACATTACCGAATGAAATGTCGACTGAATGGAAGTGATACTCCATTGATCATGGTTCTGAATCCGATCCAGACAGTCATTGACAAAAAAACTAAATTTTCTCAGCTTTTTGTTCAAAATGTTGCTTTATAACTAAACTTATCCACATTCAGATGTTGATTAAAAAAATATGCATTAAAAGGTTAGTTTAAATTAAGATCTTTGTTCATCTTCACACATTAAGATATTTTTGTTAAAATCCGAGAGCTTTCTGACCCTGCATAGACCGCATCGCAACTACCACATTCAAGGCACAGTAAGGTAGTAAGGATACTGTTAAAATAATCCATGTGACATCAGTGGTTCAACTGTATCGTTATGCAGCTACGAAAATATTTTTTGCGCAAAGAAAAAAAAATTATTCTCTTCCATTTCACTCTTTGGTGCACATTCACGAGAGTACCACATGCATGAGGTGCTGCTGATGCAGGAGCTAGCCCTCATTTGACACAGTGCATGTTCATATATAACAACAAAATATTATGGTGGCTATAAAAGTTTTGTAGTGGGTTGCTGGCAACTTTTTAAAAATACTCTTGTGGGGAAAGAGTTAAATATAGATATTTTCATTTACTCAAAGGTACACAGACTAACACTTGATTTTAACATTTACTCTCCCAGTTCATTCCTGTGCAAGGCATGCTGTGAAATAAAGATTGCCTGCACATTTTCAGTTTACGTAGCCAAATCAGTGCACAAAAGTTACATGAAAGTTCATGTTCGTAAGAGAATGCAGAGGGCTCTGCAAATTCCTACCAGCCTTTGCAATTGCATTTATTTCCATTTTTGGCAGTATCATTAACCTTACTGACGTCACATGCCAAAATCACCATCTGGAGATAGGATGTCTTCTCTCACACACACACACACACACAGAGAGAGAGAGAGAGAGATAGCCACATGAGTGTTTGATGACTATAAAAAGTAAGTATTATTTTTCTTGATTAAGGTAGGTTATTTTATATTGTTATTTTTTATTTTCTTTCTTTCTTTTTGTTAGTTAGTAGTAGTTATTTTATTTCTGCTTGCGGGAATATTTTTCAATCAATATTTTTGTATTGGTCTAGTGCCTGATAATAACCCTGTATTTAATCAGACCTCTTTCTTTCACAGACACAAAACAATTTCAGCACCATCTCCACCACATTTGGTGTCTCCATTGAAGAAATTGTTTTTCATTATTGTAATTACACTTCTGAGAACACACTCAACTCCAGGGAGCCCCTGAAAGATAGCAGTAGCCACAGCTCATGTAAAATTGAAAAGGCAGACAAATGTGATTAGAGACAAAGGGACATTTTGTTTTATTTGTTAAAACGTCACTTTGAAACTCTGCAAGAGTTTGAGTGTTTGTGGAAAGCATCTGAGCGTAGTGGATGCACAGGCTTGCTTGCATTTGGAGTTTATTCATTCCACTTCACCCGTACTTTAAAGGAGTGATACTTTTTGTTTTTAATGAAACATAATAGAAACAACTAAAAAAGTGCCTGTCAAGGTGCAAGTACATACTCAAATGGAGTGTCAAAAACAAGAACAGATTCTGTGTCCTAAACCATAAAGTGTTCTTGACAGAGCAATTAAAAAGTAGAGTTTTCATCAACATCAATGTCACATATCACAGATTTATTGAATTCATGACCTTTTCCATAGTCAGTTTATAAAAGATGAGGTGGTTGAGCAGTGTTGGTTTCTTTATGAGAGTGTGCTTGTGTGTGTGTTGAAACATAGCTGCCCCACACAATCGCACGCTCCCTGACTGATTTCAGAGTTCTCCTTTGGTAGATGAAGATTGACAGGCGCAGCAGCAACGATCAACACTTCAGGCTCTGAGTCTAGCAGGAGCGAGGGAGGGGGTTAATGTGCTTGACAATCAGTGCAGGAGTTAAATTAAAACATAACAAGACAAACCAAATACAGTCACTGAAGAGAGAGGTAAATTAACTAAAAATTTATAATAATGAATTAAACATACAATACCAATCAAATGTTTAGGGTCACTAATATATATATATATATATATATATATATATATACGTTTGCCCACTGATAAATAAATGATCAGTCTATAATTTTAATGGTAGGTTTATTTTAACAGTGAGAGACCGAATAACAACAAAAAAATCCAGAAAAACGCATTTAAAAAAGTTATAAATTGATTTGCATTTTAATGAGTGAAATAAGTATTTGACCCCTTTGCAAAACATGACTTAGTACTTGGTGGCAAAACCCTTGTTGGCAATCACAGAGGTCATACGTTTCTTGTAGTTGGCCACCAGGTCTGCACACATCTCAGGAGGGATTTTGTCTCACTCCTCTTTACAGATCCTCTCCAGGTCATTAAGGTTTTGAGGCTGACGTTTGGCAGCTCGAACCTTCAGTTCCCTCCACAGATTTTCTATGGGACTAAGGTCTGGAGATGGCTAGGCCACTCCTGGGGCCGGATTCACAAAAATCTTCTTAAGAAATAAGTTAAGAAATGTCTTATGCTAAATTACATGAAGTTCGTAAGAATGTGCAATTCTTGAAAAATTATTTAAGTTCTCAAATATATTCTTAAGAATATCTTAATTTTTTTCTTAAGAAAAAACAATAATATTCTTAAGAAGAATGTTTGGGAATACAAAATATTCGTAAACTTTTTTCTTAAGTAAACAAATAAGAAGAAAATGGCAGTTACAAAGAAATTTCTTCTCAAGACTGTTTTGTGAATCCGGCCCCAGGACCTTAATGTGTTTCTTTTTGAGCCAATCCTTTGTTTGCCTTGGCCGTGTGTTTTGGGTCATTGTCGTGCTGGAATAACCATCCACGACCCATTTTCAATGCCCTGGCTGGCTTCAGTGCCCTGGCCCTGACAGTACATGGCCCTATCCATCGTCCTTTTGATGCGGTGCAGTTGTCCTGTCCCCTTAGCAGAAAAACACCCCCAAAGCATAATGTTTCCACCTCTGTGTTTGACAGTGGGGATGCTGTTTTTGGGGTCGTAGGCATCATTCCTCCTCCTCCAAACACGGCGAGTTGAGTTGATGCCAAAGAACTCGATTTTGGTCTCATCTGACCGTTCTGTATTTCACTCAGTTCTCCTCATCATTGGCTAACATCAGACGGGCCTATACATGTGCTTTCTTGAGCAGGGGGACCTTGTGGGCGATGCAGGATTACGTAGTGTGTTACTAATTGTTTTCTTGGTGACTATGGTCCCAGCTGCCTTGAGATCATTGACAAGATCCTCCCGTGTAGTTCTGGGCTGATTCCTCACCGTTCTCGTGATCACTGAAACTCCACGAAGTAAGATCTTGCATGGAGCCCCAGTCCGAGTGAGATGGACTATTATTTTGTGTTACTTCCATTTGCGAATAATTGCACCAACTGTTGTCACCTTCTCACCAAGCTGCTAGGCGATGGTCTTGCAGCCCATTTCAGCCTTGTATAGGTCTACAATCTTGTCCCTGCCATCCTTGGACAGCTCTTTGGTCTTGGCCATGGTGAAGAGTTTGGAATCTGATTGATTGATTGCTTCTGTGGACAGATGTCTTTTATACAGGTAACAAGCCGAGATTAGGAGCACTCCCTTTAAGAGTGTTCCTAATCTCAGCTCCTTACCTATATAAAAGACACCTGGGAGCCAGAAATCTTGCTGATTGATAGGGGATCAAATACTTATTTCAATCATTAAAACAATAATCAATTTATAACTTTTTTGAAATGCGTTTTTCTGGATGTTTTCCCAGTCTCTCATTGTTCAAATAAGCCTACCATTAAAATTATAGACTGATCATTTCTTTGTCTGTGGGCAAATGTACAAAATCTTATATATGGTACAAAGTCGTATATATCATATTTTTTTCTAACTTGTATATATACTGTATATATGTTTTTTATTTTATTTGTTTTATTCATGCATTAAAGTAATCAAAAGTGACGACAAAATGCTTTTGAACTTTCTACTCATCAAATAATCCTAAAAAAAATTATAACTGGTTTCCATGAAAAATATTAAGCAGCACGACTGTTTTTAAGAATTGTATTTGTCACATACACAATTATACAGAGTATAACCAGCAGTGAAATGTGTTCTCTGCATTTAACCCATCCAAGTGAACACACACCCGGAGCAGTGGGCAGCCGAAGCGGCGGTGTCCGGGGAGCAGTTGAGGGTTCTGTGCCTCGCTCAAGGGTCGTATCTCAGTCGTTTTCAACATCTAGATTTACTTTGTCTAGATTTACTTTGTCTTTGAAAGAAAAAAAAAATTGCTATTTCACTGCCCGAATATCCAACACATTTTATTCTACCAAAGATAATGTAGATGAAATGTCTTGTTATATAATTCATCATATCATATCATCATAAATATTAAGCTACTTTGTTCATACCTTTGTCAATAAATTATTCACACTTAAAAAATAAATAAAGAAATAAACAACTCTGTAGTTCCAAAAATACACATCGATTACTTTCACTTTTTTGTTACAGCTGCATTATTACAGTATCATTTTTACATTTTTTCTTTCTTTTTCCATTGAAATTACATAAAAAATAATGAACTAAATGCTTTGAGGAAGTCATCAGCTGAAATGTTATCATGGACCAATAGCTAATCTAGCTAAGCTAAGCTTAATGACCAACTAATCAACTTAATCAACTCTAAAGTGTTTCATCATTTATGTTATATTACTGTTATATTTAGATCCGTGGCCATTTGCAGTTTGGGGAATGAGCTGCCAAATTCTATCATTTCAGTATTATGAATAAATGGATATGACCTTTTCCATTAGAGTCCTTATCAATGATTTCCAATCCAGAATGCATGAACAGATGAATTAACACATCATCCTGAACAACCTGCCTGCAATTAACTGCTCATTCGCTAAAATCCAGTATTAGAAAGCCATGCTATTTCTAAACCTAAAAGTAAACAGCAAAATACTGGCAACATGTTGAATTTATTTACCTAAAATGACTCTGCATTGCTGAAAACACAAAAAAAGTTGGCAGTTTTTTCTTTGAGTCATCACTTTCCTCTTTTCTGTTGTCATTATTTTCCATTATTGCTTGCAGAATAAATAGTGCAAAAATAAATAGGGATGGATATACTTGATTTATGCGAGTGTGTACAGGTAGACCCAAATATCCCCCAAGACGAACCATTGCGTTTTACATTGTATTGTGTAAGAAGGTGTTTTTATTGTTCTAATGTGTTTTTCTTCCAGTAGTGCTAAAAGTACTAGGGTTTTGTTAGGGTCGAAGGAAGAGTGCTAGTGTTACTCCGCTGAAGGCAAAGGTGATAAAACATTGATTGAGATTCTGCAATAAAACCATCGCTGCAGAAACAGTGAGATTCAATTCCACTGCTTTTATAAACCTATACATCTCCACAGAGGGGGCCGAGTGTGGAAAATGTGTGAAACAGAAAAACAGAATGTTCAGCACACAAACGTCAACAGCTTGGACTTTGCCATTTTCGAACACAATCATTACAACGTGCAATTTGGCATTTTACATTATCCCTTAATAATAGCCTTTTGGTTTTATTTTTCAGAACATCTATGTTATGAACAGAAAGAGAAAGCACACCTAAAAGGACATGCATTTGCTTGCACATGTACTCATGAATATTAACTCCCACGATACCAGAGGAACATAGAAATAACAAGATTTCTTATTAATTCGAGAGATGAATGGTACAGAAGGCTAATCTAATGTCATTAAGACATTTACTCAGTGTGAATTTAAGAGCAAGCAACTGTGATTTGAAAGTTTGTGGTCTTTAGGTTATTTAGGATTTCAAATACAGGCCAAAGATTTTGAGCTTGAATATTCATGTGGCCAACCTGACCAAAACAGAAACTTAACATACAATATATGTCTTACTTCACTGTTGCTGCAATATCAAGCATGTATGTGCACACTATGGAGATTATGTGTGTTCATGAATGACTATATTTTGCATAAATATGCTGTGCAACCAAACACATTGTGCAGGATTGTGTCCCACAATGCAATACAATAAATTTGACCAAGTGTAATAATGAACTGTAGGTAATATATGATTTTATTGCTGTTTTTTAAACTTGTTTATTATTTGATTGGATTTCCAAAAAATAAAATTAAATATGGAAAATAACCATATTCGTTGCAACTCGCATACAAAGACTGATCCCCAGTGAAGACCCTGTCTCCTAGACAGCCATCGGGACAAGACCACAGGAACCAGATGAGTCGTTTGCACAATCTGACTCTGCTTTACCCTAGATTTAAACTGCTGATTTGGTCTGGCCAGAGGAGAATGACACTATTTCGACACATTATTTCCCCATCTAAATACTGTAAAGCTGATGCAAAGCCACCCAGCTTTATATCAAGCTTATGTAAAGCTGCTTTGACACAATTTGCATTGTTAAAAGCGCTATACAAATAATACTGCCTTGACTTCACTTGACTTGACAAAGAGAATAAATCACATAACTCAGTATATTACTGCTAATAAAAGCTAATACAAATGTATGCAAGGAAATTAAAGCAGTTATATCCCGAGGAGTTGGTTCCAAAATGTATATATATATATAAATAAAATTAAAAACAAAATAATAAAATTAAATAAAAAATAAATGAGATAATAAGCAATAATATAAAAATGAATAGTATTAATTTCAGGCATCTTCTATATACATCAGCTCTAACTGAATGTTTTTATATGGCACACACATAGGGCATTGCTTGGGATGGTCTTTTACACACACATACACACACACACACAGAGATTAGAGTTAAGGCAAGTATGATGATGCACACACTGCTCTGCTTAAAAACCTTCTGCTGCCAGGCTATTTTATTCTCACCCGCTCTCTGTAATACAAATGAGTCTCTTCTCACACACACACACACACACACACACACATGCACACCAGCGCATCAAAATACACTGCACCTCTATTATTGATAACACCGCTAAGCACCTACTCTGACTGTCTTCCTCTCATCCCAAAAGACAATTTAATTGTTTAGAAGTTGCTTTTTGAATAGCTTATGAGACTTGAGGTTTTCAGTTTTGCTTCAACAGTAGTTTTTCATACCTTTTTTTTTTTAAGTTTTTTGGAAAATCTTAACAAAGTTTGTGAAATCTCTTCTGAAATTCTAGAGTAGACAAGTGAGATTATTAGGGTCTTCTTCTCAGTTGAAAAGTCAGGGAGACTTAGCAAGCCAGGTCCCTTTCATTTCCTTTTTTTTTGCATGTATCTTGTTAACTGGGTTACACACTTTACCATTGTTATGATGTAATAACATTGAACTATCACTCACACAGTCAGAAGAGAGTTCTAAAACAGTATGTTACTACATTTTCAATAGTGTGACAGCTTAGACTTTGTAGAAATTCTGATTGATTTTAGTAAATTGGTTCATCCATTGGTCAATTCCCTGAATCCCTGCTTGGCATCAGTGGCTGGTTGCATAAAGCAAGTCTTAAAAAGTTAGAGATCAATTTTTTTTCCCCTTCAAGACTGGTCATTTACTTTTGAAAGAAAAACAGATTACCACTTGGTTAACTTTTATTTGGTTAAACTAGTTCTTAGGACAGTCCTAACATTGTGACTATGTTAATGCATCTAATGTAACCCGTGGTCCCTGGTGGCATTCGGTTGGCTACCTGGTCTCATAGCATTTACGTACTTGGGTGCACTGTTTAGCGAGACACTCAATATGTACCAATAACTACATATTACTGTAGTTTCCAAAAGAAACAAACACTAGAGGCAGTAAAACTCTGACACCTTTTACTTCTTTTCACACAAATTTACAGACTTTTGATTAATAAAGCGTAATGTTCGCACAATTACTTGAAAAATATTATATTACGACTTCAAAACAATATTAATAAGCTGGGAGATTTGAAAACTGATTCTTTTGATCGTTAGCATCACACATATCCAGCCTCATGTCTATGGGTTTTCACAGACAGTAAGTTTGTTTGGTAGCTCACGGAGTACGGTTCGAATTCCGTGTAATCGTGGTTCGACAAAGCAGTTCAAATCTGTACATGCGTCAACAAATACGTTTTGATATCAGTTTTGCATTTGTTTTGCATACACTATCGGGTAGGTTTAGGGACTGAATGTGCATTAATTCGTCCCACTCGCAAAAAAAACAGATTCAGTATTCATCAAAATGAATTAAAAGAGTGAAATGCAAACTCAGAATATGACGCAAGCCTACAATAATTAAATATATTTTAAATAGGTACCAAAATAAACTGAATACAGTTATACGGGTATAATTGATTCTACAGTGCACTGCCTGTTCTGAGCGGTTAGCTCAGCTCCTTTTTTTAAGGTAGATTGGGAGGTCAGAATCACTTGAACAACTACCTGTTGTGTTTTAGTCAGTAAAATGTAAAAAAAAATCATTATGAAGGTGCGTCAGGAAGCACAATTCGACATTTATCTTTAGTTACAGTGTTCAACACGGTCCAAATAAATGGAGAGAGGCATTGAGAAAAAAAAAAACCACAACCACAGATAAATCCATCTGGATTAGATTAGATTCCTCACAGGAGATAGCCAGAAAAACAGTAGGCAATTTACTCAGTTGTGTGAGAAAAACACAGACATTTCCAATAGGGATTAAAATAACAAAGAACGTCTGCATAACACAAATTGACCTGAGAGGAAACTAGTCCTGTCCAAATAGGGTTTAGGAGGAAAGATTGAGGCATTAGAGAGATCTCATTTGTGAATTTCTTTTCTAGAGGTTATGCTTCACTTTCTCTTTCTGCCTCTGGCTGAGGTGAATGTTTCTTCACCCACCACCCAGGAATAAAAAATCACCCTGGGAAGGAAAAAAGAAGAGACCTCTGTCACTTGCTCGAGGCACTGCTTCACCAGTCTCACCGTAAGGGTGGACATTAATTGTGATTGAAAATGACATCCCCCTCTCACACACTCATATCCCCAAACACGGATCTACACAGTCAGTAAATCTTCATTTGGTCACTGTGTGGGAGACTGGAGGTTCATGACGTTCGTGAAAGAGAGATCCTTCTATTTCATTTCTCGTTTTCTTCTTTTCCCACTTGCTCTGCCCGTAAGGGCACTGCCTGTGAAACCTTATCTTCTTTTTTCCAGGCGATTCACCTTTTCTCTGTGCATCTGGGACGAGAGAATATGTTTACATTTTAATCTACATTTGAGCTTTTCGTTATACTCGCAAATCACATTCCTTAATCTCTTTCAAAATGACATGCTTAAAATTTGACGAAGCAAATACTTAAATCCACTTTACCCAGATGGATCGTACGTTGTCGTGAAGTGCAGGTTTGCATGAACTTTGTGTACCACAGAGACATCTTTGATTGAAAAAAGGTGCAGGCGATGGCAAAGGCTCTGCTTCAGTTTGAGATGACCTTCTCCAAGTTGTCAATGCAGAGCTGAAATGTCTCAAATTATCAATATATAGTTTTTTCTTCTTTTTAACAGTACTATACTGATATTCCTTCCATCTATTTTCTATAAGTCTCTGGTTTGTTCACCCTTCACCTAATGTACTCAGTGTTCTTGTCATTTTCCACACCAAAATTGAGTTTTAAATGAATTCCAGTTTTAAAGTATTTAATCAGTGGGGAAAGTGAGACTACAGAACTAGTGAAACTTTGCTGCTAAAGTTTCAATAAAAAAAAAAGTTGTGATGGCTGAAGTTTCATGTTTGGGTGATTTACAGCGTCCCGATTAAAATGCATTAGTGGACAGTTTGTTTTTCTTTGTTACTATATGTAAGCACATTTTTTTTCAAGTATCTGTAGTTTGTCAGACTATTTTTATTTTGGGAACTTTTATGACTGTCAGAAACAACAGGGAATCCACACACCAAGCAAGTTCAAGGTCCAAGATCCATTGAGAAACTAAAAAAAAGATTTTCATATTATGTGACAACAAAGTACAAAAATGCACACAAAAAGCAAATACTACTTCTTGGATTATATTCTGAGCTTCAACATAATTATATATAGACATACATAAGCATACTTTGATGCACTAATAAAAAAACACTTATCTGTTATGTAAGATAACTGTTCATGTCTGTACACACTTTAAAGGGGTCATGAACTGAGAAACTAAAATTCCCTTGATCTTTTCACATATAAGAGGTCATTGTAATATAAAAACATACTGTACATTTCAGAACTCAAAACTTTCTCATTGCGAACGATAAAGATGGTTCCGTAGACAACAAGATGCTGTGAAGTACCAACTTGTAGAAAAACACATTATTTGCATTTTATTGTGGATTTGTTTACAAACAAGACACAATTCGTATTTTTGAAACTAATTGAAACTTTGAAAGATTGAAACTAAAAGACGATGGCCCTGTCCCAAATGGAACGTGTGTCCATTAAGTCCTCGAGACACTAGGTTCCCCATTCGTCATTTAAACATTCAGAAGGGTGCTCACGAGTGTCCCCTTTGCAGCCGCTATGCGCCCTCTATCTGCACTTCTGCCATGTCTGCATTGGGGCGAGCTCTGTAGCAGACTTCTACACGACAGTCAAAGTGGCATTACGTCACAAAAGTGTGGACTCAGAGGAAGACCGCAAGGATTTAGGGTGCAATTTGGGACAGGACTATCAGTAATGTCGCACCATACAAGTGAGAGTAACTGTTTTTATTACGTGATCACAAACAGATCATTTGATATGCACTTTTTACCTAAATTACAGCAGTGTCCAACTATGAAGGATGTAGACTGTCAACCATACACAACTCTTAGCCAATCATAGCAGTGGGTATTTACTTTCGAGTCTACAATCCTCCCCTTCATTCAAACAGAGTGCTCTGGTGAGGGGGGTCAAGAACAGAACAGAAAAAAAGCCTATTACTTCTAAATGATGATGGTTTTTGATGTAAAAATCTTGATGGCATTATAAGTGGACCTCAGGTAACAGTATAAAATAAAAAACAGAGGCAATTATTGACCCCTTTAAAGCATAATAACGTACTTTTTACTTACGTTTTACTTCAAACCAAATAAATGTATATTTGAAATAGAAAGATCCATTAAAAGATTAAGCTGATTCTCTTCTAATCAACCTGTCAAATCATTTCGCAAATCACATTGAATGATTGATTCATGAATTGGACTGTTATTGAGTAAACTCGCTGATTCAATGATCCGGTTCGATCGAGTCTCCAGTTGACTTGTTCATGTGAATCAAATCAAAATGTGGCAAGAACTTGGAGCATGAGTATGTGTGCGACTGACAACGCGAATCCGAATTTTAAGATTGATTGTTATAAATAAAAATCATATGTAGATCAGGTATTTGTGGACTGTTCTTTTAAATGTAAAGCGGGACTTACATACAGTCGGCATATTACTCATATTTACGATTTCTCCCATACATTTATACGTATACATCTGGCCTGTTTCCTACTACTGTAATGTCTCTGATTTCAGTTCAGCTTCCAAATACTGCTCAGCTGAAATGTTTAACTCGTATTAATATTACTGTTTATTATTCACCTTTTTTAGCAAGTATGAAAAACGAACACATGTAAACATATTACAGCAGCTGAGCGCATGAAGATAATTATATGACACTTTCTTATGACTGTAATTAGTGCGATTGGGAGAGCGGACTGCTGTTATTTCATGTTATGATCTGCGACTCGAGTAGCGTTAGCGCAAATGCAAAAGAAATGAGATCATCAATCAAGGCCAGATTAGCCCCCTGTGGAGAAAATGCGGGGACTTCAGAAAACAAATAAAGGGAGAAACAAATAAACAGACAAATAAAAAGATAATCAACTAGATGAATGGGTAGGCAGGAGGAAATGGACAGAAATTGAAGTTGAGAGACAAAAACAATAGATGGGAGAAATGTTGTGTTTTGGGGTGAAGGGTAATTTGATGTGAGAGAGAGAGATGGGAAACTGATAGAGAAGTTATGAGTTAAAATAAAACATGTGGCTTCGGATTCGGGAAATAACAAATAAACATGGGCAAAAAAGTGGACATATAAATGAAAAGACTTGCATTGTATACAGCTCACAAAAGAGTGATGCAATAATATACGAATAAGCAAGGGGGCAGCACGGATTTGAATACGTAGATCATAGTCAGCCTCAGGTGAAGGCTTTCACATTTGTTTGATGTCACCCAAACAAAAGGTGGTTTCACAAAATACAGGCCATTACATACAAGTCTCTGCTCTGGAGACGTGCACTACAAATGAAATTTGTTTCAACCGCCAGCCCTTCACAGCACCACTGACAGATAATGTGTTCAAAACGGACAGTCTCTCCAGCTCATTGTTGCTTTTGAATCACCGAACAATGGTTCTGTGTAAAAACTTTTGTAAGTGGTTGTGCTTGCTAAGGCAAGAATTACTATTACTTTTGTTCATGCTTAGAGTCAGGACTGTAACCACCATAGACAATGAAGGAGACAAGTGCCCCCAAATCATTTAAAATGGCTTGATTGTCGGCACCAATAGCCTAGTTGGCAGTGCGCTGACATTTGTCACCATTACGTTGCGGGCATCCTGAGTTTGAATCCTGGCTCGAGGACCTTTCCCGACCTCCACCTCCCACTTCACTTCCTGTTGCTTCTCTACTGTCCTCTTGTAATAAAGGCAAAAAACTGCAAAAATAAATCTGTTGTTAGGATGGCAATGCTTGTCAATGTCAAAATGATTGAGATGGCCAATTAAATCAAAGTAGGCGGGGTTTACTTTTCACAGAAGCAGAGTTCAAGGTTGTTGTTTTTTTATTCGTCACATACTCAATTATACAGAATATAATCAGTAGTGAAATGTAGGTTCTAATTCAGTTCTAGTTCAAAGTGTGAATTCTAGCACAAAGCGTCAGTTTAAACGTCAAAAGAGTGCAAAGTAAATTGGAAGTAGAAAAATATTTAAAATGTAACAACTGTTTTACAATGGAAATTATCCAGGGATGCAAACTATTCAACTTTGTTCTGAAATATGGCAGTTTTAATTGAAAATAGGATATTATTTATGTGATTCATATGGCACTTTTTTGTGTCAATATGGCACACTCACACATATAGATGTACATAGTCTATATTTCTATATACATAATTTATATTTCTACTCCTTTTGACATAGTTGTACTTTTATTATGTTTGCTTTTGTGTGTGTCTGTTTTTATTTTTACATTGTTTGCGCTTTGTCTTGGCATTCAATGTGGACAGCAAAGAAAGAATTTCATGTTTTTCTTGTTTTTCCTCACTCTGCACATGACAATAAATTATTTTATTTTTTGAATTCGTGTAATTCCTAACTGAATGTGATGAGACAAGAATTGTTGTGCATTTTTTACTTATTAGGCATTCCAATAAAAGTGAATGTGAGTATATTATATTTTAAAACATAATTTGAAAATAGTTAATATTAAATATTACTTATCAACTAGAATTAGATCTATAATTTTTTTCACCATTCCATGTCTTAAACTTGGAGGGGGAACTTTTGTATTTATTTTTAAGACATAGTAATGGCTTTGCTTAGGTTTAGGGTGTCTAAATAAATCTATAGCTCTACATTTTGGTGTGTAACTCGTCCTGAAACCATTTTGCTATGGACATGAGAGGTGCTTCAAATCGTGTGACATGTTGGGGAGACATGTGTTATTACATTTCTAGTCAAGCTGAATTTCAAAACAAATATTTGTCTGCATAAACTTAATTTTACTCATGGACTTAATTTGGAGTCATTGAGTCATTTCTAGAGAACTAAAAAAAAATTCTTCAAATTTTTCGGTAAAGGACATATGCTTTTTTTCAGGCATGTGTATGGCTGCAATATCATGGGCCCTGTCCCCAGCAGATTTTACGTGGACTTATAGTTATGGTATAGCTTTTGCTCAGACACATCTGGGGCTATAGAGTGTCCCGTTTGATTCAGAAGGGTGCTCGAGTGCCCCCTTTCCATTTGCTATGAGCCACTGCTGACTGTTACCCAAACGTTCATGCAGCCAGGGGTGTAACAACAAACCTTGGTGCCAAATCAAACAGGCACAATAGTTACATAGCCTAAAAATATGTATTTTTGTAATTTAAAGACATTTTAGTTTGTTTAGAGAAAATCCATGAATTTGGAATAAAATGTAAAAAAAAATAAGAAACAAAATGAATCAAATGTTAGTTACGAAAACAATATTTGTACAAATTATAATTTAAAAAGATGTACATTACTACTAACAAAAATAAGAAGAAGCTAAATTATTTACATAAAATATAATATGTGATGTGTCACACAGGGACTTGTGGGCATGTAATTTTACTAGTTTTCAGTGCAAATAATGTATAAAGTAATTAATTGTTTTTATTTGCAGAAATTTTATTTACAATAAAATGGCATATAATGTGCTAAACCATTGAAAATGTTCACAATATATTTATTAACAGCTATCCAATCAGCAGGTGTTTACTGTAGCTTTTTTTCTAGTCAAAATTACTAACTTTATTATTATAAAACTAATTTACCCTATAAGTCATGGAGTAAAGAGTCATGCCAATTCCAGCATCTCTGTATTTTGTGTTGGTAAGAACCTTACATTTTCTTAAAAAAAAGTAAAAATCTAGTTGTGAAGTTTATAAATATGTATAAAGTTCATAATAACGTTTATAGCCTGGAAAATTACAACATTTTCTGAAAATTAAAATGCAAAAGCTTAAGTGTTTTAAAAAAGCTTTCCAAACCAATCTTCTTTGAGATTGTTTTCACGCTACTCTAACTGAACTGGAATATTTCATTCTACCAAGCATGATGAAATGACTTCCCTCAGAACTGTGTGTGGGAGCTTTCTGGGAACGCTGGAGCATGAGACTGATTAGGCCATTATATTATGATTGTAGACGGGTCGTAAAATGTTCTGTTCTGTCTTCAATAGGTCTCTGTCATTCGGAGAAGTATTGTATCGGAGCTGGTACAGTCGCTCTCTCTCCATCTCTATTTCTCATTGCAGCTCTCTATCCTGCATATAGTAAAAAGGTTATTTTCCTGAGAGCAGCTCTCCTGACAGAGCATTCACTTCATCCTTCTCACACTCTTCTTTTCTTCCCCGTGTCTCTTATCGTTTTTGGGTCCTTTCACCCTCTCCATCGCTCTATATCCCTCCTTTTATTCATACTCTCCAGAATTTGAAAGGTTAGCTTTAAGTGTGTTATCTCTCTCACTCTCTCTCACTCTTTTTCTCTCTCTGTAGTGTGAAAGGCCTGAAAGGTTAACAGCCGCCCATTAGGAGGTAATAGACTCCATGCTGACTCCTTATGTAAGACACGAATTCACAGACTCTGGTTTGATGGTGTGAGGCTGTTAATGGACTTTTACCTCTTGATCTGTTTAATTTCCTTTTAATTATTGTCTTTGTCTTTTATTTAATGGCTTTTATTTATGCTGTTATGTGTTTTGAGTCTCACTAGCTGACTCAAAACAATCAGTATTGGAGGTAAGGCGGTACAAGTTACATTTAAGCACTTATTGCTTTTTCTAATACAAAGTTACATCTACTCCATAATGTTAGTGGTAAAGGTTGCTCTGTGACTGCTCATGATTGTGTAAGGATGTAATGCTGGATAAAAGCCAGACTATATTAAGGCAACTCTGACCCATGTCAATCCCTAATATCAAAGTTGTATTTGCTGTGTAAATGCATGTATTCCACCTCTGAGCTGCATGAACAGTCTGTGTAAAGAATGCATGTCTGTGCTATGTGTGAATTTGGCAAGAGATTTCAAACAAATAGTGTGAATTAGTTAACTTTATAAGATTATTTATTGACAAATATGTATTTCAAGAGAGTGTGTTTTGTTTTATCAGTCCATGTCTTAGTTTCCCTTGTGAAAAAGAAGTGTGCTTCATTGTACTGAATGTGCACTTGTACTTTAGAATATAATATTGATGGAATAAAAGGTCACTTGAACATACTTAAAGTACACTTTCAATACTATAATTCTAATGCACTTTTAAAAATTGCACTTTGTTACAAAGATAAATTAAGTTTAATGCCAATTTAAATTTAAATTTAAAGCATTATTATAGAAATGATGTGTGACATGTAAAGTACTTGCTTATAATTTTAACTTTAGTGTGTTATTTGATATCTCATTTAAAGGTAACATATTTTAAATTTACTAAACTGCAATGTCATTACAAAGTGTAATTACTAAATAAATATTACATAGTTTCAAGAGAAATTACATATTTAAGTTTGTAACACCAATTATATTTTAGTTTACAATAAATGCTTGACAGTACATTCAGCAGTATAATTTAACCTGATTTCAAAGACAACCAAAGTAATTATAAAGTTACATATAAAAACATTTACTTAAGTCCTCCTAAAGTTTGGCTATTTCATTTAATATACATTTAAACTATATATTTAATTGCAAATAATATGCCCGAATACATTCAGTTCGCACTTAAGCCTATTATTTACATAAATACTCTTTTTAAAAGCCATAAAAAAGTTATTATTTTTCGTGAGGGTTATGATTTAAAAACAGCATATCTAGTAGAGAACAACTGGATTCCACTGAAGCACTGATTTCATTTATCAGCAGTGTTTTAAAACATTATTCTGAGAGTGGGCTGAAAGAAAACTTCATAACTGTCAGACTTTGTCTTCCTCTGCCTTTGTTTCCTCACCCTTATATGGTCCTTCCTGTTCCCCATCATTAGTTAATTAGTCTCCGTCTGTGTCTTGATTATGTCCCAGGTGTCTCCAGTTATGTCTCCCTATATATAGTCTGTTCTGCCCCATGTTACCTGTGGATTATTGTTAATGTCAGCTGCAAACTTGTTTGGATGTTCTTCCCGTGTCTCCTCGTCATCCATTAAATACCCTGTTTGTTTCTATCCTCGTCTCCTCGTTCCTGCATCCCCGTGTGAACCGTGACAGAATAATCCACCATAATAGGAAAGTAGCGGCGCCCCTCCTCCCTCGTTTAGTTTTTTCCGTTTTGTGAAAAGTTTTTTGTTTACGGCGTTTTCTCTCCTTCGCGACGATGGAATTCACCGCCGTTCGCAGCTCACCGAGCCCGGCGTTCGCGGGAAGTCTGCCGCTGTTAGCGGAGGAGTGCCGCCGCCGCCCGCAGCTCATCCTGGTTTGCCGTTCGCGGAGAACCTTAGCCGCCATCCGCGGCTTGCCAGGCCCGCCGTTCACGGGAAATCAGCCGCTGTTCGCGGCGAGCTCGAGCCCGCTGGTGTCTCTGCTGGCCCCGCCCAGCTCATCTTCGTCTCCGCTGGTCCCGTCCAGCTCATCTTCGTCTCCGCTGGTCCTGCCCAGCTCATCTTCGCTGGTCCCGCCAGCGCCGTGCCTGCTCGCGCCCCGGTGCCTGCGCTCCGGCGCCCTCCGGTGCTCACGCACCTCGCCTGCGCCTCCGTGCCTGCTCGCCAGCGCCTCCGGTGCCTGCTCGCGCTCCGCCCGGTGCCTGCACCCCACGCCCGCGCCTCCGGTGCCTGCACCTCGCCTCGCCCTCCGGTGCCTGCACTCGCCTGCGCCCTCCGGTGCCTGCTCCTCGCCAGCGCCTCCGGTGCCTGCTCCTCGCCAGCGCCCGTGCCTGCTCCGCCAGCGCCCGCCGTGCCTGCTCGCCTGCGCCCTCCGGTGCCTGTTCCTCGCAAGTGCTCACCTTTGCCTCCGCTGGTCCTGCCCAGCTCCTCTTCGCCTCCGCTGGTCCCGTCCAGCTCTCCAGAGCGCCCCCGAGAGTCAGCGCCACCAGCGCCAGAGTCAGCGCCACCCGAGCGCCCGAGTCAGCGGCCCTGCCCAGCTCCCTTGGCCTCCGCTGGCCCCGCCCAGCTCACCTTTGCCTCCGCTGGTCCTGTCCAGCTCACCTTGCCTCCGCTGATCCCGCCCAGCTCACCTGTGCCTCCGCTGGTCCCGGCCCAGCTCACCTTGGCCCACGCTGGTCCCGTCCCAGCTCACTCTGTGCCTCCGCTGGCCCCGTCCCAGCTCCCTTGGCCTCCGCTGGTCCTGCCCAGCTCACCTGTGCCTCCGCTGGTCCTGCCCCAGCTCACCTGTGCCCCGCTGGTCCATCTCCCAGCTCACCTTGGCCCACGCTGGTCCCGTCCAGCTCACCTGGGCGTCCACTGGTCCCGTCCAGCTCACCTTTCCCTCCGCTGGCCCTGTCCAGCTCGCCTTCCACGGCTCCTGAGCGCCCCCCTGAGATGGGGAGCTTCCCCAAGAAATTTTTTTGGGGGGGGCTACCCTCCATGGCCGCCGGAGTCCCCGGATCTGCCATGGTCGCCGGATCCGCCATGGCCGCCGGAATCCCCGGATCCGCCACGGCCGCCTGATCCGCCATGGCCGCCGGAGTCCCCGGATCCGCCATGGCCGCCTGATCCGCCATGGCCGCCGGAGTCCCCAGATCCGCCATGGGTCCCGGAACGGGCACCGCCCTGGAGGCCACCTGTCCGGTCTCCAAGTCCTTGAGGCCTCCAGAGCGCCCACCCCCCCTCCCCTTTCGATGTCATACGGCGCGGGACGCGCCTATTGGAAGGGGGGGGGTAATGTCAGACTTTGTCTTCCTCTGCCTTTGTTTCCTCACCCTTATATGGTCCTTCCTGTTCCCCATCATTAGTTAATTAGTCTCCGTCTGTGTCTTGATTATGTCCCAGGTGTCTCCAGTTATGTCTCCCTATATATAGTCTGTTCTGCCCCATGTTACCTGTGGATTATTGTTAATGTCAGCGTGCAAACTTGTTTGGATGTTCTTCCCCGTGTCTCCTCCGTTCGTCATCCATTAAATACCCTGTTTGTTTCTATCCTCGTCTCCTCGTTCCTGCATCCCCGTGTGAACCGTGACAATAACAAAATAACAAAATCGGTGGGTTTGCTCTTATTTGGAGCTCTCAGGATATGGGATAGTATCTGCAGCTGTCACTGTCTTCTTTTCTGTTGCTTGCATGAGATTTGACTGCATTAATAAATATACACATGCTGCAATAAAAACACCTTAGCATATACAGTATGCCATTGCATGCAAATTGCCTAGAATAAAACCAGCTAACTTAGATGTTACCATTTTTTAGTGTAACATGCTACTTTTAAAAGGAATATTATTCAAAATACTGTCAATTAAAGTCAGGTTAACTATTGCGTGACTATTCAAAATGACTATTCAAATATATATATAAAAAAATATATAAACGTGTGTGTGTGTATATATATATATATATATATATTAGTGGTGGGCCGTTATCGGCGTTAACGTGCTGCGTTAACGTGAGACTCTTATCAGGCGATAAAAAAAATATCGCCGTTAATCTATTCTCAAAGTTGGGTTAGAGCTGGGTCTATACTACGCAAGCTATGATGACTTTCACCCTGATATTTTAGCGCGGATGTATACCTAGCCGAATTGCACTGTAGGGGGCGAGAACGAGTCTTCGAACTAGAGGCTGGCATTTTTTCGGGAATCCCGCGGGATGGGAAACAAAATCGCTACGAATCACGTGATTGGGACGGGAGAGGAAAATATTTAATCGGGAGTGGGCGGGACCGGGAATAGTAATGATACCCAACTTTACACACAAATATACCTTTTATATAAATAAACTATAAACTGTATATTTTAATTCTGAACTCAATTCTAGTTGCCCTGTCTCTTTATGCTCTCCTCCTGTTTGCTTTGGTGTGGCTGGTTAAGTGAATGACGCAGTCCGTGATGGACAGATTGTTAACGGCTGGTCTATGTGGTAATACACTCGGGCAGGACATCCAAACGCTCACCTATCATTCATCAACCTCAAATATGGCTTTTCATCTGAAAGATGTATGTAGTAGCAACTTTACATGGCCGCTCAATCTGATGTTAACCTAGAGAAATGTGCGCTATTGAAGTGTTTGTGTGGACGCGCGTTTGCTGCAGGACAGGCTCCGGTGTGCTCACTTTCTCCTAAAATCTCCGTCATTTTTGGTCATACAGATAAAAGTAGCCTAATACATCTTTCGAATCTGTAAAGACTCTGCGTTATTTGTGTGCACTCAGAATAACAACGAAACGTTATGCTTTTAAGCAAACAGGATGCGCTTTAGGTCTCATGTGAACTTGAGCGAGAAACTTAGAAACTCCGTCTTTGAAAAATATATCTATAGAGAGTGAAATGTCTAAAAAATAAAAATAGAAGACGTGTGTGTTAGCATGGATGATTTACATGAAATTTAATCTGCAACACTGTGCATAAGATGGCTTTCAGTTCAATATAATAACAAAAAACGACATTTTGGGTTGTTATTAACTAATAAGGTGGGCACGCTGTGATCTGTACTATATTTTTACTGTAATTGACAGTTATCGGCAAAAAAAAAACAACAACACGGAGTGGGAGGGAGTCATTCTTCCGGGAGTGGAACGGGGGATTTTCCCCAGTTTTTCGTGGGATTGGGACGGAAGAGATTAAAGTTTGTGATGCATTTTGAAACAGGAGATGAGCCCTGGTCTAATGCGCCACCTGGCTTGAGAAACCCGTTCTCAAAGACTTTTTGTCATTATTTGGGTAGCACACATATTCTGAATGCCTTCGGCAGAATTCAAATGAGCCATTTTAATCTAGATTAATCTAGATTAATTCCAAGATTACAGTGAGATTAATCTAGATTAAAAAATTAATCTATGCTCACCACTAATATATATATATATATATATATATATATATATATATATAAGACTTCAATATAGTACAGTACATATTTTAATATAAGATTATAAGGGCTTTGTCTTTTTGGGACCTTTTTGGAAATGTGCCTATTCTTGTCACATATCAAACATAGAGAAGCAAGTTAACAGTAACTAAAATGGAAAATATTTTACATTATTATTACGTGACATAAGCAAATATCACAAACCAGTCAGCATCATCAGACTCTGTGGAATGATTAGTTTATTTGCACAGTGACATAAGCTAACTTTATTGAAGCATAAGTTATTTTGATGGGGATGTTAACAGGATGAATTGCTGCCGGGTCAAGTCAGCTTTGCCCTGTGAGACACTGTAAATTGGGGATGACATTTATGGTTCAGTATGGCACATAGACTGTGTTACCCTGCTGCAAAATGATCTAAATTCAAGACCCAGGAAGCGAGCAGCCAGCTCACCGTGCATAATGACAAACAACCGTCTGTGTGTATGCATGTGATTGAAGACTGGCAACTGATGGTTTATACAATAATTAAGTGTGTTTATTCTGAGGCCAGTGCCCATTTAGGGTGTCAGCATGGCACTCTGTAAAAGGCAGCTGGCAGAGGAAGAGAGAAGGCACCATGCCATCATCTATCTCTGAAGAAGGAAAAGAGAGCAGGAGGCAGGGCTGGGACATTGGGAAAATAGATGCAATGTTGGCAGAGAGATAGAGATGCGCCAATATTAGTCACCACTGCTATGTAGCAGATGAGACACAATGGATATGAGGATCTAGTATGAAATGTGTTATTTTGTTTTTATCCTGAATATAGAAATGTCGTTTTCTCTAGGACAGGTTCATAACAAATGTTTTGTTTGAAAAAATAGAATTTGAAGCCACTCTTAAAACTAATAGAGGTTTTCACGGTAGAGTAATACAGAAGAAAAAGTTAGGTTCCTCAAAGAAACTTTCTGTAGACAGATCTTACAAGAATGATTTTGTCTCAGTGTGAGGAACATTTTAGTAATCTAAAGAACCTATGCATAAAGGACATTTTGTAAAATAGAAAGGTACTATGTTAAATGTGTCATGACATGAGAAATCAAATTTGCCTTTATATTTTGGCATATAAGAGGTCTTTGTACCATTAAACACCCTGCAAGTTTCATAGCTTAAAACATCCTCCTCATTATAAACAAAGCAATTATTTAATCAAGCTCCAAAAACAGCTTGCTTTGGATCTGAGGTAGGTGACATCACCCAGTCACAAACATTTGCATAAACACTGCCTCCAGAGCAAGACATCAAATAGCCATTTCCTTACCATTGGCCCTGCCTGCTTAATCCGCTTAACGGCCGCTTAACGGCTTAACACTTGATTATGGTGAATGCGAGTGTCACGTTACATCAAAAGCAAATAGAAATTACAATAACTGCCACTATCTTGTCTACACTCGATACAGTATACAGATGCGTGTTCACTTTCTGACACACTTGCATAAGTCTGTTGTCAATCGGACAAATGGAGTGACAGAACATTTGATTTAAACAGCTCGTTCGTGTATTTGTACAGATATCAGAAGTTCCCTAAGTGGATGGTTTATTTTTAATGGCATCCCAGATTGTGACAGAGGATTGATCGGAGCATTTTGTTTTGTAAACGAGGCACAGTGTCATGGAGAGTTCACAAAGAAACATTTGTTGAAAGACAAAGCTGTACTAGATCTGACTGTAGCTGCAACACAAAATGTAAATCAATTATTTAATAATGCTTTGTCTGGAAATGACTGTTTTTCATCCTGCGGCCAAAACACTCACATGCAATAGTGAGGGGGTGTTGATACTGTTTCCTATGCAGTGACGTTAGCCAATCATAACAATGGCATGTTTCCTGACAAGCCTTAAAGGACCCGCCCCTTAAAAACAGGTCATTTTAGACAGAGGGTCAGAATGAGGGTTGAAAATAGTATTTTTTTCCTCATATTTATTTATTTATTTGCAAAAAACTTTATTAGCATTATAAGTTAACCTCATGGAACATCACAATTATTATAATAAACAAAAAATCCATGTCACGACCCCTTTAATTGTTCTTCGTGGAACCAGATGCCAAACAACCTCTGTTATTTAATTAAGTTTATGAAGACATTGATGTAATTTAGTTAAATAAAGGATTAGTTTATTCTGATTATATAAGACTTTTTAATTTGATAAGTTGAAGTGAACCTATATTTGTTTCTCTTTTTTTCTTTTTAAATAGCTTCATCTCTCTCCAGTTCATTAAACTGTATCATTTCTGAACTGAATCTCCATATGCTAAATGCTTTATCCCTTTTAGATGTTATTGCCTGTTGCCTGGAAACCATCATAAATAGCTTTCTTGCCTTGTAATGTTCAAAACACCATTATTTGTTTCACATCAGTGTAAACTAGCAACCTGTCAAACTTGTTTTTCCTTCTGTGCTTTAAAAGAAATGAATATTTAAGTTATGCAGGCATGACTTGATGAAAGTGACAGTAAAGACAATTATAATGTTACAAAAGATTTCTATTTCATATAAATGCTGTTTTGTTAGACGCCAGATTCTTCAAATAGTTATGAAAATTTAAAGTACAACATTGATAATAAGGATCATGTGACACTGAAGATTGGAGTTATGATGCTGAAAATTCAGCTTTGCATCAGGAATAATTACATTTTAAAATATATTTAAACAGAAAACAGTCGTTTTCTTGCATTTTTAATCAAATAAATGCAACCTTGGTGAGAATAAGACACTTCTTTCAAAAATATATTTTTTAAATCTTACAGTCCAATCTTTGCAAGGACTAAAGCTAAAACTTTTGCTGGTGTAAAACAGTTCATTTTATGTCCAGTGGCACTGGAATGGACATCCACCAACACTGCAACCCTGCATAGGACAAACAGGTTGGAGAATGGATGGATGAATGGATATATTATAAATAAACCCCCTGATAGTTACAGTATGTGACAAATGATCATAAACACTGAACACACGAATATCTCCACTGTTGCATATGCAGCATTAACCAAACACTGGGGATCAAAGGTTGCATGTGCACGCTCTATATCAGCATATATCCATCAGAAAGCTCTGAATCGATGCAGAATCAATACTCCTTACTCCTCTTCCATCAGTGACTATTTCACACTCTGAGCTATTTGATTTAAATGATGTGACAATAGCAGCAACACAACAAATCTCTCGGATAAACATGCAAGATCCGTCCCTGATAAATCAATGAAGTTTTAACATAGAGATAGGAATATCAAAGCCCATTCTGATCAGAAATGCATAGAGTTTACTCATCTGCTGCATTTATCACCTGTCAGAGAATCTGATGTGTTGAGTTGCTGGTGGTACGTGTCTAAGCTTGTTGTGTGTGATGACTGGTTGATCCTGCTCGCTGAGCCCCAATTTAAACAGTGCTTACTCTGCTGTGCGACTGCATGCTTACTGCAGGACTGAACTACAACAGATTTTCTGGATCTGTTATAATGTGCCATTTTCTCATTCTTACACCCTTCCAACTTTCCTCATATTTGTTTTTATTTATATGTGATTTGTATTTTATATAGCATCAAACGTCCTTGTTTTTTTGTTTTTTTTAACTCCTCTTTTCTAAAGAGTCAGGGTCTCTTATGGTTGTCTGCACTCGTTTTCTTCACCTTCACTCTCTTCTTCTCTTTCTGTCACCTTTGATCGGGATTGTTCTTACATGTTCGGCATAGGGATGAAACTGAGCTACAGAATATCTGCAAAACTGTGGTTATTTAGAATTTATTGCACCATGGAGTAGGTGACATTTTTCTCTCTGGTCCTGCTTCATTTAATGCATTTGAAAAATAATGACACGGCCAATATCTCGCTGCTGGTGAAATAAGAGGGGCGACCGGGGCAACTGTAACAAGCCTATCGTAACGCTGAATAATTCTTCAGTCACAAACAATTTATGACAATTAGTAAAGTTATCTCTCAGCCTGAGGAAACCAAGAGGTATTGTTTCACAAAGTGAAACAATAAAAGTTAAAAAGTTATTCTTCTTCTTTGTGTGTGTGTATATATTTTGATCATATATAGCCTATATATATATACTGTATATGTGTGTGTGTGTGTGTGTGTGTGTGTGTGTGTGTGTGTGTGTGTGTGTGTGTGTGTGTGTGTGTGTGTGTGTGTGTGTGTGTGTGTGTGTGTGTGTGTTGTTGGTTGAAACTTAATATGAATAATAGATACATTGTCAAAATGATATGATCAGTCATGGCAAATTATTTTAGGCATACATTATTATTTAAAATCATCAAATTAAGTTGAGCAATTTCAATGTTATGTTCATGTGAATGACATTGATCCAAATTTATCAAAATCCCAGATGTTGATCTATACAAAATCCAAAGCCATTGTAAAACAAGTTATGAAATAAGTCGATTTGTTTTAAATGAATGTTAAAATGGCATCTTTAGAATATGTAATGAACTTTATTTCATTAAAGTTTCTACTTAAAAATTGACCAAAATACAATATCTATATTTCTCGATTAACTTAATTTTTGACAGCTAAAAATCTTAATGTGAAATAAAATAAAATAGCATTAAAGCAATTACATTTATTTGTTTATTTATTTATTATACATTTGTATTATATAAGAATAGTGTTTTTTTAAGTGTTACAGTTGATCTCCACCATTTTTATTGTGTCAATTTTATTTCATTTCTTACTTTTTTTTGTTGTGTTCACACGGTTCAGTTCCATAGGCAGACACAATACAGGTGAAATATTTAAAGCCCCCTTGCCATGATCCATTTTAGTTTGATGTTGTTTATATAACACGGTAGGATCCCCGCATTCCCTGCTGCTTTTAGGTATTACTGGCTGATCAAAGGTAATAATGGAAAACTACCAGCTAAGCTTTCATTTGTCCTCTGATACCTTCAGTCTCCCAGAATCTCCAGTATTTCAGAAGAAAGGGCTGTTGTGCTTTTTTAACAGCTTATATTTCCCAGGCCATCCCGATTTTATAAACCATTCTTAATAATACTCATAATTATAAATTGAAAAACATGATGCCATTCCAAAATGACTGATCCTTATCTGTTTCATACTATTGACTGCTGCTGAGAGGCTGAGCTCTTGTCGTGAGTACTTCTCTGCTGTCAGTCAGACCAATTCAAAGCAACACTGGAGACTGTTCAGACCTCAGGAAAGACTATCACCAAATGTCTATCAGCAAAGGGCTAAATGCAGTCTTGAGATCTGATGTTTTGGCTTGATGCAGACAATGCCTGGTTGTAAAAGTGTTCTCGGGAATCTTGAAGTAAACAGCAGTGATTGGTTGAGAGGCTGGATGTCAGGCATGAATGTCTCTCTGCTATAGGCTCCTGCTTATGCAGGTTGTGGGGATGAGAATATTATTAATTTACAAATACTATTATGTCCTAAAGACTACTGCACAAGGGGGCTCCTGTTGTCTTTGTTAAACTACTAGACTGAGGATTGAGTGCAATGAATTATTGATGCCTGGTATTTAAGTGTCTTAGACTTGGTGACTGGGAATCTCCATCATAGACTTGTACTGTATGTATGATTTTCACATAAAACACTAGAAGTTGACCTTTATTTTTTTAATTTTTGAAATGCTTTTTACTGTTTTACCATTGTTCCGGAACTAGACTTTCAATATTCAGCAATAAATATCCATTATAAAATATTAGGTGATTTGTAAAACTAAGATTTGTGTGAAACAAAACATTTCAACATTTATTGAATATCACTTCAGAAGGCTTTTATTAACCACCATGTGGGACACTTTTTATGATGCTGTATGCACTTTGTTGGGCTTCAAAATCTCGACCCCCATTCACTACCATTATAAAGCTTGGAAGAACCAGGACATTTTTTAATATAACTCTGATTGTATTCATCTGAAAGAACAAAGTCATATACACATAGGAGGGCTTGAGGGTGAATAAATGGGTTATTTTTCATTTTTGGGTGAACTATCCCTTTTTTATGTAAATTAATTTCTAAAGCCATTGAAGCAATCAGCCATTTTATTTGAAAATGTCATCTCCAACCATAGAATGAATGATGATTTGACGTTTTGGAAATTATGTGTTCATGTCTGCAAAAATTTAAATTTTTCCACAGAAACACTTCTTTTTATTGCATTTCACTTGTCTTGATGGGAATCTCTGTTGTTGGTTGTCTCTATATCAACTATACATAGCCCACAACATTCTTTTTTGTCATCAGTCTTTTCATGCCTCCAGGTTTAATGCTGTAATGAACAATCTGTTGTACAGAGACATTGTGGGTGTTCCTACAAAAGTAGTGAAGTATTCATCATGCACCGTTCTATCCAGTATTGGCTAATGGCAGATAATTAACAGCTTTATGATCAGAAGCGCTGTCACAGGAAGCTGAGGAGAAGCTCCATCCTTGAGGAATAGAACTGCAAACTCCACAGTTTTCTCTCTCGGGGTGCGGATGAGCTTTACTGCATGTTTAGGATATTCAGCAATGAAACATGGCTCAATTTCTTTCTGTCCAGTCAGCACTATACAAAAACGCTGTAGACAAAATGGCTTTTCCCCCAAGATGCTCTTGATTATGTCTTCCGGGCTCTTGAGGGGCTGTGGGAGTCCTAGCATGTTAAGCGCTATATATTAGTAGCTGATTCTATCAGTGCTGCAACTCTTTAGTGAAGATCATAGCTGGAAACCCTGGGTATTAATAGCAGTGTTGCATTAATTACAGTCATTATCTCAGCATGGTATGGCGTTTTTAAGCCGGATATAAAAACAGTTGTCTTCAAACCGGATTCAATTCACTTCCTAAATAGGATAAGATTTCTAGTGACTCACAGGGAAATGTAACTGTTAGCACTGAATGCATATACAAAATACTTTATAGCTTTGCTTATGGCTGATATTCACTGATACATTGTTTTGAATATTAAATGGATATAGACCAGGGGTCTAAAATTAAAACAAGAATCCCTTGATTGATAGAATGCTTTAGAAGGGACCCATCATCCCTCATTGTATTAAATTGAGTTTTGCAAGTCTGGCCAATAATAAAATGTTAATGTATTTACACATTTATCTATATAAACATTTAATGTGGAATGAAACTGAGACAATAAAACACTGAATTAAACTGAACTCTCTGGAATTAAGCTGAAGTTTCCTAACTTCAGCTTTGGTTAAAGTTGATTTAATGTTAGATTTTTTAAAAATAAACCGTTTTTGTTTAATTATTTATTATTTTATCAATTTTATTTTTGCTTAGGAGTAGCTCTTTTATAAAGTGGTGTTATTGTTAACTAAACATAAATGTACAAAAATACTAAAAATCTTTAATAATGGAAATAAAGCCAAAATACAATTAAATATCAATATTAGGTTAAAAAATCAACTCAACGTCAGCTTTAAAAAGTGAATGAAAATTAGAAATGCTTCTTTGGCAACTAACTGAAATAAAATAAGTTTAAGTTGAAGCTATAATACTCAAACTAAAATCTAATAAAAATACATTTTTATTTAAAGGTTAAAGGTTCAAAGGTTACACAACCTGTGAAAACTTAAAATATAAAATTAAATGCTGACTCAAAATTCTAAAAATAATACAGTATATAAATATTACTAAAATACCATTGTTTGGGAGAGGATACTGACCTTCCAAGATATATTTCATTGGAGCATCACTTTGTTTTGTTTTTTTCTAATATTTCATGAAAATCATAGAAAAAAAAGTGACAATTTTTAGATACATTATTCAAATTATTTTATTAATCTATAGCTCAGATAATTGTGGAGCTTCATTAACAGTACCAGACTGGTCAATTAGCTTCACTAGCTATGTTTTGCTATGTTTGCCCAGCACCAAAATGGCATGGAAATTCTTTTAAGAAAGGGTAGAAACAGAAGATAATGTTAAAATTGTCGAGTTTGGCTTAGCACCAGTGTTTACTTTCTATTTGCCTCACATGTTTATACCTTCACAGTACATTAACTGCCGTGGTTTAACTAGGATGAAGGCCGTGAAAGGGATTGAATGCATGTCAGTGTTGTTAGTGAGCAGTTTTGACTAAATGATTGTGTACGGCTTTGATGCATTCGCTTCACCTCTGGAGCGAAACATTAGAAATGTGTGATGTCTAATTGTTTTGGACGTGTTGGCTGTGTTTTACTTTGACTGGCCTTTTCTGCTTGCGGCTCACATGTTTCACAAAGTATAGCAGTGGCTAGAGTATACATTGGTCTGTTGAAATATGTATTTGATTCATTGAGATATGACCCAAGTTATTAAGATATCTGTTTGTATGGTCCACAAAAATCATTTAAGATGTTTGACCAACCTTGAAAAACTACTTTAATGAGCACATAAAAGTGCAGCAGTGATTTTGTCTCTCTGCTTCTTATTCTCTCTCTCACTCCTGCTCTGCTTCTCATCAATATGCGGCTCTCCAGAGAATTTGATCTATTTTACACCTGAAAGCCTTCGTTCAAGAAAAGAAGCCAGTTTGGCTTCTCATGCATCCATTCCACTGTGACGTTATGCATTTAGGTATATTTAGTTTAGTTATTACATTTAGTTATTCTAAACCCATGAATTTTATATGACGTCATATGTGTGGTTTAAAAAATATGATGTTATTGGTCTCACAACAGTGGTGCATGATTAATGTTACTCTACCTGAGGTATTAAAGTTGTCACCAGGCTCCTTAATTACCTGTAATGATGACAGAACTCTGCCTTATACAGCAATCTTTAAAGATGAAGTGTGCAATTTCTGTTGTACCAAAGCAAATAATGATTGTTTTCGTATAGGTTTCCTAACAACAAGCTCCCTGCCTGTCATTGGTCAGACAAAGGTAGCCCCGCCCCAAACTCACCCCATTGGTTGAGCTGTTGCCATGCCGGTCAGGATGAAGCAGAGTAATGTTTTGATGCATCACAGAGACATGAAATAAATTTTGCCATGTTTAACTTTCTTTTTTTTAACAAATAATTAATAGTTGTGTCTGCATGTTAAACTGGAAAAGGGGAAAGTATTTCAACATAAACTAGACAGAAAACTAACAATCCCTGTAAGTCACTGAAATACTAAATCAGTAAAGTAAATTCCTTCAACTACCAAAGTCAAATTGTTTGAACAAATTTCAATTTCAAAGCAGCTTCAAAGGGAAAGGTCACATAGGCGACATGAAGTACCGAAAGAAAGAAAGTCAAATGCTCTTTACAAAAAAAAAGATAAAACGATGTCGGATGATTTTGAAAATGAGATGGGCGTTTTTCGCCCTACCATAACTTTTTAAGATGTGCATCATAGAGCTAGTGCACGATGAGCATTTGTGGTTAAAAATAATATACAATGTTATGTTTTTAGAAAACAACTGATTGTTTTGCTAGACAAGACCCTTATTGCTCAGCTGAGGCCGCATAGAGCCATTTGAAGCTGCTTTGAAACAGATTTGCCATTTGGATCTTCACTGGCCAATACATGGAGAAAAATCATGTAATGTTTTTCTCGAAAACCTCAATTTATTTTCAGCTGAAGAAAGAAAGACATGGACATCTTGGATGACATGGGGGTGAGTAAATTAGCAGGACATTTTTACTTTGGAAGTGAACTAATGCTTTGAGTGAATAATTTATAAATAATTTAGTTTCATATTTACAACAAAGTTTCCTATTTTACTAATTAATTCAGTTTCCTATTTAAAACAACATGTCTACAGCTGAGGGAGGTTTATTTAACTTAAAATAGTAGTTTTTAACAGACCATGGCACAATAACTTCAAGAATGCTTTGCAGCTGCATGGTTGCCTTAAGTTAATTCAGTTTTATTTATTTTTTACAGTGTGATCTTCTCATTTCTCGCTCTTTTTCAGATAATTAATGTCACAGCTCAGACCTTTATAGATGCCCTTCTTAAACTCCTGATATCACGCTCTATCTCTCTCGCTCTCTGGGAATGAAGAGAAATATTTTTATCTCTTGTTTTGTTTCAGTGTTTAATGTTTGTGCCCGCAGTAGATAGGACTCACATGTCTGCTGCTGGGCTGATTGTATTAGAGGATTATCAACCCCTTCTTGTTTTATAGAGACCATCACAAGACCTGGATCAGCCAAATCTCCCACGTTCCATAACATTTGAACCTTGCCTGCTGGACAGTTGATGTTTCAGTCAAGTATCCACAGAGCTCATGAAATTATTTTATTACAGCGGTGCCTATATATTGTCATTGATGATATTGAAGTGTGTGTGCTAATATTAAAGATTGTACACAAATAATAGAGATTTGAAATGACTTTAATGAGGTTGTGTCTTTGGCCGCAGGTTCTTTTCTCAATTAAGTTTTAATCTTTCTACATAAAGAAGACACCAAGGAAAGAATGTGATGCCATCCAGCAAGTCAACCTTAATTGCAGCCATTACTTGAATCTATAGATTAAACCTATGAATCAGTGGCTTCTTCAGAGGAGCTGAGGTGAGGACTGTTGTGTCTATTATTTTGTATGTTAATAGACACTAATAGACACTATTAGTTTAGTGAGCCTGGGTCATCACCTGGGAATGTCTCGTGCCCTGAGACAAGAAGGCAGCCATCCATTAAAAGTGTCCTTACACTGCCACCCATCCATAAATATTTTGTCTTGAGCCAGTAATTTCTAGCATCTACCCTGGTTGGAGCCATTTGTCATGATAACTTTGTTTGTTTTGACATTCCAGATTCTCCCTGAACAGGTCATATATCCCATGACTAGTCTGCATTGCATAGAAAACATATTTCTACACATTATCTGCCCCTTGGTTTATTATGGATAATTAAATCCTGATTTAATTTTACTATTTTATTCTATAATAACATTACTGGGATTAATCCCAGTTTCATAATAAATTAAATAAATAATAAAAATGTGAATTAAACTATTCTGATTCTGATTCCACAGCATGATTCTGAACAAATGGCAAAAGTTATAAAAACAAACACTTTATTATTTTTATCTGAAGCAGTATGAATCAGACCTGTTTTTTGATTCTCTAAATATACCACACAGTTTAAAAGTTTGGGTCAGTAACATTTTTAAAGAAGTCTCAAATGCCCACCAAGGCATTTATTTGATAAAAAATACATCAGAAACTGTAATATTATGAAATAGTATTATTTCAATTTAAAATAAGCACATCAAATAAATGTCTTGAAAACAGTTCTGCTGCTTAAATGTATTGTGGAAACTATATATATATATATATTTATTTTTTTCAAGATTCTTTGAAAGTTGAAAAGAATAGCATTTATTAAAAAAAATAAAAATAAACATTATCCCTGTACTATCACTTTTGATCAATTGAATGCATCCTTGCTGAATAAAGGTATTAATTTATTTCCGGCCACTAACTAACTAAATAAATATAAGTAGGTAAGTAAATAAAGAAATACAATTAAATAAGCATACTGACCCCAAAACAGCTGAAGAATTGCCTACGGTCCATGCATAGCAAATCAAATCTTATCCTGGAGGGCCAATCTGCTGCAGAGAATAGCTCCGACCCTGATAAAACTCACCTACCTGTGATTTTCTAATGATCTTGAAGACTCTGATTAGCATGCTCAGGTGTGTTTGATTAGGGTTAGAGCTAAACTCTGCAGGAATGGTCCAGATTTGAGTATCCCTGCCATAGCTGATCTGTTTCCAGACCCTCCTTGCACAATGTTGCCTGCATCAGATTTGCAATGTTTCCTTCCATCTGATGTGAATCACAGTAAACACCTTAAGCCTGGTGACCTCCTTCATCTAACTATCCTGATTTTCAGCTTTTGAGTGATGCTGTCTGAATTCCTTTAACTGCCTGCCCTGATGATTTGTAATCCTTTTCATTTGTTTTATCCATTTTCCCTCTGTCTCTCTCTCCCACTCTTGATGCATTCTTCCTGTCATTCCTTTGTACCATCAGAGGTTGAGATTCCCTTCTGAATGATTGGCCCTCCAAATGCAACTGATGAACTCTAGAACTCATGAACTCTTGAACTTGGACTCCTCAGATTATCAAACAGTTACTCCCAGTTGGTGTCGACTCAAAGTTCATACTTTTTTTTAAAATGTACAAATCACATCTGAGATCTGACTTTTGGTGCGTGATCATAGATATTCTCATATGTGTAATTATATGTCTGAAGATACACATGTATGAAGTGTAAAATGGTAGTTTATGAGCTTAACCAAAAAGATTTAGCACATATTAGCCGAGAAGAAATATCAGCACTTTTCTAAAGCAAAAAAGTTACCAATACAAATGATAAATTATTAATTATTGTGCATCTGGCTAGTCATATGCACATGTGCAGAGTGCTCGGATATTCATATATAATCACTTTGCCCTCTTAAATATTTAAACATATTTTTGGCCACCCTACTGTGTGTTAGCTCACATGTGGGGGAAAAAGCATTATGCATAAATTCAAATGAAACATATTCATTTAAAGAAATATTTCACTATTCATGTCCCTATGTGAAGACTGATGCCAATCCATGCTTTTTCATTTTCTGTGCTGATTGTGAAATCTATGAAATGGCTCTATTTGTAGCAGAAAGATATTTATTCAGAAACTCTTTTATCATAAGCATAAAAGAATAATTGAACTGCATGAGTGAAGAACGTGAACAATTAGGTGAATGATGGGCATTTAGATTCTATGGAAATATGCGTAGCTTTCTGCATAATTACTCTGACACAGATTCATATGTAATTCAATACAGCACACCCTTAATTCAAGTGATGATAATGAATGATCATACATCATCAAGATAAGAAAGATCACACATTTCGCGATAATGCTTCAAATCTATCTGATAGATCATCTGTTCTCCACGATATTCACACAGATGTTTGACATCTTTTAAAGAGTTAGATGGCTTGTTTGAACTAAACTTTGCTTTACAATTTTATTTTTATTTTCATATTTCATTTATATTCTTTCTAAAGTGAAGCTCATTTAATACTGAACATTAAAATGTATATGTTACCATGGACCACAAAACCAGTCATAATGGTCTTTTTTTTCAAAATTGTGATTTGTAAATAATCTGAAAGCTAAATAAATAACCTTTCCGTTGATGTATGGTTTGTTATGAAAATCTGGAATCTGAGGGTGCAAAACAATCAAAATATTGAGAAAATCACCTTTAAAGTTGTCCAAATTAAGTTCTTAGCAATGCATATTACGAATCAAAAATTAAGTTTTAATATATTTATGGTAGGAAATTTACCAACTATTCTCATGGAACATGATCTTTACATAATATCCTAATAATTTTTGACATAAAAGAAAAAACGATAATTTTGACCCATACAATATATTTTTGGCTATTGCTACAAACATACCCCAGTGACTTAAGACTGGTTTTGTAGTCCAGGGTCGCAAATTAGCATATATTTAATGCATTTATTTAAATTGTATTTACTTATACTTTAAATGAATTCTAATCAATAATTTTTTTAACAAACTTACAAAAAATACTACATAACCATGTCCACATGGTTTACTTCAATGTTTTTTCATGGTTTACTTTTATTTCTAAATACTATTTTTTAAAGGTAATTTATTACTATTATTATTATTATTATTATTGAAAAACATCTTGGTGTAAAATCTGTACATAAAAATAGGGCACAATACTGTATAATTTGAAGGATTTTTTTAATTTGTCCAATAATTTTATTTTTATTTATTTATTTTAATTATACACTGCATTACCTTGTGTTTTAGAGTTAGAGGAAATGTCGGTAAAATTACTGGATAATGTAATGGTCCACCACACATTTTTCTGTTATTTTTATTTTTTTTATATATTTTTTATAATGCAGATCTATTCATACGGTATACTTCTTCTACATTGTTACAATAAAAACCTAATATAGAATCACACATGCTCTAGAGACTATAACGTGTTATGCTGGCAGAACGTAAGATAAAAACTTCAAAGTAAACAAAGACTCCTATCATGCCTGATAAATCTTTAGCTGAAAGTTGTCTTTATCATATGCTGAGTGTGATATCACTGGCATGCATACATTAGCAATCAGTATGACAGCATGACAGCATGACAGAAAGGCAAGGCTATTTCTTTACACTGCCTCTCATGGATGGCTGATTGTCAAGTGTTGCACAGCTTATGATATATATGACCAAAAGGTCACCCTTCGACCTCTGCATCACATGGACATGCCAGTGTTTTAATCAGAGCTTGAAGATCAGCGGGATCGTAGAAGATGTAGAGGGAAGTAAATTGTGGCGAGGGGGGGTGGGGTGGTAATCAATTTATGAGATAAAGTTTGATAAAGTAGGATACCCGTGAAGTTCAGATCTGTGAAGTCTCTCTGTACAAAACCCATGCACAGTGAAACAGACTTCCCAAGGTATTTGAGTTCATGTGTAAGGCTCTTTGCAAACGCTTACAAATGCACTTTGTTCGCAAATCAAAGCTATTTAAAAAAACGAAAACTACCCTCAGGACAACATGACATTGCAGAGATGAGCTTTTAGGGGAGAGAAAGAGAGAGAGAAACGGGAAACGCATTAGTTACAAAACATGTCTTGTCCAGATATTTACATTAGCTTGTTTTTTCAATACTATAACCATTAATCCTTCAAAAGGAATGTCAAAAAAATTGATAGGGAAGCAGTTGTACATGAAGATGATCTGACAGGAGTAGGACAAGATTATTTAAAATGCACAAAAGGAAAATCTCCAATGCCTTTATGTTGTGAAATCACCCAAGGAGAATTCATTGTGTATGCTAAATCAAATTCCACGCACATCTCTTGTTTTTTTGCCTCTGAAATCTACGTATCAAAGATATTTTTCCACAAGGCCCCTATTTATAGAGATATTTGCAATTTGCAGCCACTACAGACGTACTGCTAATAAGCAATAGCATCTTGTGACTGTAACTGTTGTGACAGTGTTTCTGTTTAATGAATACATCAAACAGGCAAGAGAAAAGATAAGGAGGTATTAAAAATTATGGGTTTAGTCATCAGATACAAAGGGGTTTAAAAGGGATAAAGGGGATTTTTTTCATAATTTCCAATGGAATCCATCAGTTTGCATTTTGAAGTAAACTGTCGAGTGTGAACCAAGGAAAAAAGATACAGTACATATAGGGTGCACACACTCTGTTGTTCACAACTTAGTTGCACTTATTCATGAAACACAAATAAAATTAACCCGATTACTTTGTACTCATTCATTTGTAAGTTGTTGCATTCATTTTATATATGTTTTTATGGCCGATTTACACAGAAATTCGATTTGTTTATGGGTTTCATGAATGAGGCCTAATGTTTCCTTTTGGTCATAAACAACAGTGTGTGTAGCATATATATTCAGTCATGGCCAAAAATATCAGCACCCTTGGTAAATATGATCAAAGAAGGCTGTGAAAATTAATCTGCATTGTTAATCCTTTTGATCTTTTATTTAAATCACAAAAATCTAACCTTTCGTTGGATAATAAGAATTTAAAATGGGGCAAAATCTCATCATGAAATAAATGTTTTTCTCAAATACACGTTGGACAAAATTATTGGTACCCCTGGAAATTACTTTTGAGTAAAATATCTCTGAAGTATATTCCCATTCATATTCACAATTTTGAGCACTCCAGGGTTATTATTAACATGAAATTATCCAGCCATGGCTTCCTGTTTCACAGAAATATAAATATGAGGTAAAACAAAGCCCAAATTCCTTTAATCATCCATCACAATGAAAAGCCAAATACAATTTTTCTGATATGCAGCAGAAGATAATTGAGCTTCACAAATTAGTGAAGTGGCTTTAAGAAAAGAAAATTCCCATTTCCACCATCAGGGCAATAACTAAGAATTTCCAATCAATATAAAATGCTACGAAACTGCCTGGAAGAGGACGTGTGTCTATATCGTCCTAATGCACGGTGAGAAGGAGAGTTTGAGTGGCTCAAGACTCTCCAAGGATCACAGCTGGAGAATTGCAGAAAATAGTTGTGTCTCGGGGGCAGAAAACCTTCAAAAAAATAGTCAAACAGCACCTACGTCAAGAAAAATTATCCTAGCTCATCCAAAAACAATCTCCAGCATATTCAGTTATCAGACACGACTGGAACTTCAAATGGCACTATAGTCAGATGAAACTAAATGTTTTGCTTTTTGCAGCAAACACTCGAGATGGGTTTGGTGAACACAGTGATAAAGTACCCCATGTGTACAATGAAATATACTGCTGTATTTTTGATGTTGTGGGTCTATATTTCTGCTGGAGGTCCTGACATCTTGTTTAGACACATGGCATCATGGATTATATCAAATACCAACAGATAAAAAAATCAATAAGTGACTCTGTTAGAAATATTTTAATGGTCCATGTTTAGATCTTCCAACCGTACAATAATCCAAACACAAACCTCAAAAACAACACAAAAATGGGTCACTGAGCACAAAACCAATCTGCTATGGCCATACCAGTCCTCTGACCTAAACCCTGTAGAAAATAAGAGAGGTGAACTGAGAGAAGAATCACCAACATGGAGCTGGGAATCTAAAGGGTCTGTAGTTATTCTGGATGAATGAATAGTCTCTGATCTCTTTTCAGGTGTTCTCTAACCTCATCAGGCATTATAGGAGAAAATGTAGAGCTGTGTTAAACTGGCAAATAGAGGTTTAAAACGTATTGAATAAAAGGATACCGTTAATTGTGGCCAATGTGTATTAGAGAAAAACATTTATTTCATAATGATATTTCCCCCCATTTAAAATTTTCATCATTCAAATAAAAGGGATAGATTATTTTTTTTTTATATAAAAGATCAAAAGGATTAACAATGCAGATTCATTTTCACAGATTCTTTGATCATATTTACCAAGGGTGCCGATATTTTTGGCCATTACTGTGTGTGTGAATATATATATATATATATATATATATATAGTGGTGGGCGTTATCGGCGTTAACGTGCTGCGTTAACGTGAGACTTTATCGGCGATAAAAAAAAATATCGCCGTTAATCTATTCTCAAAGTTGGGTTGCGAGCTGGGTCTATACTACGCAAGCTATGATGACTTTCACCCTGATATTTTAGCCTAACTTGCTTTGGTGTGGCTGGTTGACGAATGACGCAGTCCGTGATGGACAGATTGTTAACGGCTGGTCTGTGTGGTAATACAATCGGGCAGGACATCCAAACGCTCACCTATCATTCATCAACCTCAAATATGGCTTTTTCATCTGAAAGATGTATGTAGTAGCAACTTTACATGGCCGCTCAATATGATGTTAACCTAGAGAAATGTGCGCTATTGAAGTGTTTGTGTGGAAGCGTTTGCTGCAAGACAGGCTCCGTGCGCTCACTTGCTCTTAAAATCTCCGTCATTTTTGGTCATACAGATAAAAGTAGCCTGATACATCTTTTGAATCTGTAAAGACTCTGTTTATTTGTGTGCACTCAGAATAACAACGAAACGTTGCACTTTTAAGCAAACAGGATGCGCTTTAGGTCTCATGTGTCGAATATATCTAAAAATACAGTACATAGAAAAATATATCTATAGAGAGTGAAATGTCTAAAAACAAATAGAAGACGTGTGTGTTAGCATGGATGATTTACATGAAATTAACATCTGTGCATAATAAGATGATTTTCAGTTCAATATAATAACAAAACGACATTTTGGGTTTTTATTCAACTAATAAGGTGGGCACGCCAGATCTGTACTATATTTTTACTGTAATTGACAGTTATTGGCAAAAACAAAAACAACAACACGGGAGTGGAGGGAATGAGTCATTCTTCCGGGAGTGGAACGGGATTTTCCTCCAGTTTTTCGTGGATTGGGACGGAAGAGATTCAAGTTTGTGATGCATTTTGGAAACAGGAGATGAGCCTCTGGTCTATCGCGCCACCTGGCTTGAGAAACCCGCTCTCAAAGACTTACTTTTAGTCATTATTTGGGTAGCACACATATTCTGAATGCCTTCGCAGAATTCAAATGAGCCATTTTAATCTAGATTAATTCCAAAATTAATCTAGATTAATCTAGATTTAAAAAATTAATCTATGCCCACCTCTAATATATATATACATATATAAAATTCCCTTGGCTCTCACACGACAGTATACGTTTATAAACGTATACGTCACAAGGCTTGTCTGAACAATTATAGTGAATATGCTTCACATATGCATTAAATTGTATACATTCGGTTTATGTTCTCTTTTTTATTATACAGTTATTTTATTGTATTGTGTTGTATTCAAATTAAATATTTTATCTTTTTATAATTTTCAGAATTATTTCATTTTGTTTTTACCAAATTTGCATTTGTAACAATTTCTTAATTAGTAATTAGTAGTAGTAGATGTATTAATATTTAATTATTTATATGTATGCTATTATTTATTATAGTAAAAAGTATAAATATTATTAATATTAATATAAATGGTACAATTTTTACTAAATTAAATCACCATGGTTGTAATTATAAAATGTTTGTGACAAATGTGCATTTGTAACATAGTTCCATAAAAAGATTATATGAACGATGTTAATTTTACACCCCCCCCCCATTTATTATTTTATATTTATAAATGTATTTATAAATTGAATTATTTATTTATTTTATTGTGTATGATTTGTATGTTAATTCTACATTTATTTTATATTAATTCATTAATATTCGTATATTTAAAAAAAAATTGTATATGATGAGCAAGTTAAGTCTATATTTATTATTATTTTACATTTTATTATGTAATTTAATACAACATTTTTTTTAAATAATTTATCATAATTAATTATATAATTTTGAAATTATAATTAATTTATAAACAATAATTTTATATTTTATGATTTTATTAAATTAATTATCATTATATGATTGATTTATATTTTTGACTAAATTTAAGAATATGATCCTTCTTTGGCGATAATTCCTCTGAGAAAATGTTTCATGGACACATGAAACTTGCTCAATCCATCATTAAGCACTGACCATGTTTCAAAACAAAGCTGCTGTTTTTTGACCCTAAGAGGAAGTTTATTTAACAGCATGATTATATACACCATGAGACTTTGAGAACACTGAAAACACTACTGTAAAGCCATTCATTACATTCTGACACACACACAGAGTAAAATCGGTAACCCACTGGTCATTAGCCCCTCATGTCATCTGCAGTAATTAGATCCCTCTTACAGCATCCCTTTAGCAAACCTCCGGCTACAGGGCTCCTTGCAACCTCGCTTTCTCACATTAATTACCATAGTATACAATTAGCAATCCACCTTCCATGCCAGTGATTCCCAATCCCAATCAATTTCTGATTCTCAATGGTTCATCCGAGCCCACAGGAATCGTGGCTTGTAGGATTGACAGGATAATGATAAATTGAGGCTGGATTAGTTTGTTGATTTGGTATATCTTCACACAGACATCCACAGACTCTGTTTGTCATGCTTTTGTCCCCCACATATATTTGCGCTGAAACTTGTTCGATACTATAGGGTTTCTAAGAATGGGATGGGATACTGCTTTAACCTATCGATGTGTTCTGGGTAGACTTGTGTATTGCTGATTGTGTGGGTACTGTGCTACGTTTGCCAGTGTTCAATACTCATTCTCACTTGGATTCGATCAGCGAACTTATTCTCTTCAGTACTAGGAATTGCATGTGATTCTGTCTTTATTACAAGACAAGCCCACACTCATTAATCTCTGTATCAGAAACACAACTCTCAGCAGACTTAAGATTACTCTTTTTATTGGCCTTACTCTGGGTATTTCATCAGACTGTATTGGGAATTCATTCACAAGGCTGCCTGCAGTGTTTAGTTCCTTGTTTTATATGCAACAGATCGTTTTATTTATATTTACATTTATGCATTTAGCAGACGCTTTTATCCAAAGCAACTTTCAGTGCATTCAGGTTATACATTTTTTGTCAGTGTTCCCTGGGAATTGAACCCACAACCTTTGCGCTGCTAACGCAATGCTCTACCACTGAGCCACAGTAACACTGTGTGTTTTCATGCTGTGTGCATGACTCTCTTTCTTCTGGATACATTACATTTCACTTCTAATTATACCCTGTATAATTTATTATGTGACAAATAAAGAAACCTTGAACCTTGGATATCATTGATACAATAAAATACATTTGTTGTAAAACAATACATTTGTTTTACAGTATATAAACAATGTGTTAATTTTTGAAAAATTTGAAATGTGCCAATTTTTCTAATTTATTATATTTGGAAAATTACATCACAGACATTTGAAATAACGGCAATTAAATTATGGAGCTTAAAATATGACAAAACGATTTGATTTTGAATTGTGTAAATTTGAATTATTGACAAGTGTCATTTAACAAAACTGAATATTATGTGTCATTTAACATAGTTCTGAATTAGATTTTATCGAATAAGGAACATTTGAAATTTAACACAATTGAATTTTTTATGGCAGTTTTTTAATAGATGTGTATTTTCAAACAGTGGGTTTTTGGTTCTGAGTTCTTTGACTGCAAATATGCAGTTTTTAAAAATACAGCTTCAAGTTTTCAAGATGAAGAAGATATACAGAACATCAAATTCAATATTTAAAATTCAAAGCACAGCAATTCAGATCATACAGAAAGTACAGGGAAGAGTAGATGATCCCTGAAAAGTCGAACGAAGCATTTACTGCGAGTCTGTGACCGGGAGGGGACATAATTCAAATTTACACAATTCAAATTCAAATAGTTGTCATATTATAAGCTCCATATTAAATCAGACTTAAACCAAGTAATGTTTGAATTATGAGAAGTTGTAATTACTTGTCATTAATATATAGTCTTCATTCTTTTTTTTATTCTGCAGAACCCCCCTCCCATTTTTATTATTATTCTTTATCTGAAAAACCATGTGGGCATGGTGTATTATTAATAATTAAATAATAAAATACAGAAGTTGCCATAACACAGTCAACAACACCCACCAGACCTAAACTAGCAGTGAAAACCACTGCTGAAAAACTTTATTTTATTTTTTCCCTGAATGTGTATATTTATGAACGTGGGCGATGATGAATGTTTTTGGAGAGGTTGTGACAACTACCGAATACAAAGAGCATTTCTATACATAAAAAGCAAAAATCACTAAGAGGTCTAAGGGTGAGGAGGGAAAAAAACAGCAAATAGACAAAAGAGAGAACATAATGTTATTTTCAACAGACAGGGTCATATCTCATTTGTAAGCACCCACTTTTACACCTACATGAAGCAAACACACACACACACATCCTATGATGTGCAAGAGTGAAGTACCTGCACTGTGCAAAAAATAAACCTCTTGGACAATGTCTGACATTGACGTCACACAATTTCCTTTCCCAATGAATGTTAATTGACAGTGGCACCTATATAAACATACATGTGGGCAACAGACACACTTACACAGCATTACTCACGACACTTCAGATATTACAAGAAGATACTATCTGCACTACACAAAAAAAAAAGTTGAGCCAACTTAAAATTTTAACAAAGTATCTTTATTTACAGTGTATCCGCACTGTGTAGTGCCTATGTCTTGAACCACAAATTGCCCTATAAGCAATAGTGTTCCTGTGGCTTAGTGGTAGAGCATTGCGTTAGCAGCACAAAGGTCGTGGGTTCAATTCCCAGGGAACACACATACTGACAATAAATGTATAACCTGAATGCACTGTAAGTTGCTTTGGATAAAAGCGTCTGCTAAATGCATAAATGTAAAGCCCCATTCAAAGCAAACGGCTATATCGGTTTAGCTGTCTGAGGGAAGAAAATGAGTATGAATGCATGAAGAATATGAAAGACAAACAAGGAATATACTTCAGAAACACATTCAGTGTGATTCTTGTGCATAATAAGATATTTTCAATACGTTCATCTGCTGAAACTTTTTTTTTTATTAATCACTTTTCATTTTTGACAACTAAAATGTTTTATGTGACCCCTTTGTTGTCTGTCTTTGTTTTATAATTCCCAAGATTATTTTAAAATCTGTACAATTAATGTAAATCAAAGTGTTATGGCAGGAAAACGTAAGCACTTAAAGTCTTTTTGAAAAATGATCGGGTCTGATCCCTTATTATATCAACTTATTCATGTTTAGCCTGTAATAATAAATCCACTGCGATTGAGTTTGTGCTTTTGGACTGAAATGAAACAGTGTTTCTAATGCAATCAGCGAGCATCTCTTATTACCTAGGCAGCTGGCCTTTTATGTATCAGGTGACATTATCTTATGCCAAAGGATGGCATTGTATCAAAAGAAGAAAAAGACATGGAGATTTCTGGATGAGCGGCTCTGTGACGTGAAATCAAACATATTCTAAAACCTTTCAAAATGATTTCATTTTAAAAGTATTATAATGAAATTACCAGTTGGCATGTTGTGAGATGAAGTGATGGTAACCTTGCAACCATTTCCAAGCCAGAACAAAGGTTATAAAATGGAGACCTGGGCTTCAAGATGTCCTTTGAACAAACAGGGAACTTTTTACAATGTCCTGGAAAAGGTAGGAAAAGACGATGACTTATTCAACATGCGGACATCTGAACCAGCGCAATCCTGTTCAAATAAATAAGACAAGAGGCAGGACAAAACAAAAATAATTAAATAAAAAACCTGAACAGAACAGAATGAAAAGAAGACAACACAGGAGGGAGGGGAAAGGTTGGAGCTTGTCAAATAAACAAAGAAGAAGAAGAAGAAGAGGAAGAAGAAGAGAATAATAAAATGCTGAATACTCAACGTCATGTTGGACCAGATACTTAATGGTAGAAAAATAATACAGATGCTAGTAAAAGCTAAACACATTAGTTACAATCAAATTTAATCTGATCTACTCTTTAACCTATAACTTAGCCATGTGGTGCAGGATAATATAATATAATAATGTTCAACAAAACTTATTTTATCAAAAATACAGTATTATTTTTTAAATATTATTGCACTTTTAAATGACTGTTTTCTGTTTTAATAATTTATTCCTGTGATGGCAAAGCAGAATTTTCAGCATCATTAGCATACTTCAGTCTTCAGTGTCACATGATCCTTCATAAATCATTCTAATTCATTATAAACATTTTACATGGTAATAATTATTCACAAGATTACTGTTTTATAATTGTACTACAGTTGCACCGTATTGCGAGGCTCAGCCTTGTTTTTTTAGGTTTTAAGTTTATTACATTTTTATTTTATTTGACTTATTTATTACTAAGAGACTTATTAAATATATATATATATATACAAGTAAAGAAACATCCCGTCATTATTCCAAACGTCTTGTATTTCTAGATATGGATGAGTCTGTGAAGGCAAACACGAATGCAGATTCATTTCCTCACCTGTAGGGGGCGATGAACAGATGAGCTGCACAAGTTACAGTAACAACAACTTTAATTGCTGCAGGTGAGTGAGACATGTTACTCATTCTTGATTTGCTTGATCAAGTTTAATTTGATTAATTTAATTTTAATTTGTAGCTTAACTCTTTTGATATGAGTATGGTGAAATATAGGTTGATTTCGCTGAATATGGCTGACTTTCGCAAGCACCGGCCGATCTAGCCTCGTTTTTTCCTGCCTAACGTTAACTAATATCGCTGGTGCCTTTTTATATTATTAAATCAGCCTGGGTCGATTGGGAACTTTTTATTTTAATCCTAAATCTGCAATTACGGATAACAACATATTAAAGGAGTTCGTACCCTTGAGCTGTTCTCGTTTTGTCCGTCAAAGAAGCAGTCAGCTTTTGTAAGCAACGTGCTCTGAACGTTTTTATGGAACTGCTGGGACTGACTGAATAGATCAACTATATTATATTGTTCACCTTCATAAATAATACTACCATCAATGTAGTTTTCTAAAGTGAGTCATAGCCTGCCCTAGATGAAAAAGAAAGGATATGCAGTTGAGCGGTTTGTTTTGATTTTGCGCGTGCGTTTTTGCAGACCTGTGCGCGTTAATCATGACTCAAGAGCTTCAGATGCTCGTCATCAATCTCGTGAGTGGTGCGGGTTTGGTGTGTGGTAAAATAAAAATACACGGGTCATTTATTGTCATGAAGTAGTTTTCATATGTCGTATTGTTTGTCTTTTATATACTTTTAAAAAAATATATGGAAATCATCATCTCGTTGTTTAACTATTTCATTTCTAATGATGACAGTCACCCACAATTATCAGTGGCCAGTTTGTCTTTCTGTCATCGTTTGTTCGCCCTCATGTTTTTCAAACCTGCACGACTTTCTTCTGTGGGGCTTCTTAGTCACTATTCACGTGTTTGAGGGAACAAAAAGTGATGAATGTGAACAGTGACTGACTGAGTGTCATCTTTTGTGTTCAATGGGATAAAGAAAGTCAAATGAATGTGGAAAACGAGTAAATTATGACAGAACATCCCACAGGAAAGATATTAGTGGGAAAATATAGAACAGTAATAAAGTCTCAGCGATGTTGTGCAGTGTTTTTACTTAAAATCAATCAGTCCTGGTATTAAAAAAAAAGATGCCAGCTGTTCGGTTAAAATAGCTTTATTTAGAGTCAGTAGTATCTCAATGTGCATCCTTGTCTGTTCTTGTGAAACGTCATGCTCAGATACTGTTCCAAATCCAATTTAAAGTTCACAATTCACATCTTATCAAGTTTCCCAGAATGCAGCCTAGAGACAGCCAAGTTTCACAGAATGCATTTAGCAATAGCAGAGGCAGTGGAGAAAACCCACATAATTTTTGAAATTACAAATAAGTTATTAATTGATATAAATTACAAACAAGTTATTTACATTTCAGAAACATCAGGACCCGTTTTTATCAAGCCTCTAAGAATTACTCTTAAGAACACTGCTTAGAATTAACTTAAGTGAAAAACCATTCTTGGCTCAAAGCTGTGCTTAAAAGTTAGTACTCAATCATCTCAGTCATAATTTAAGCGAAATGTAGGACTAAATCATAAGTGTCATTCTTAGAGATTATTCACGACACTTAGCTGTGCCACAAACCTGATTTTGGATGACGACATACGCATGGACCAATCACTGAATAGATGTCTTTAAGAATATTCTCAGGTAAATTCACATTGAATGCTTAAATTCCTAATAGGAGTTTACATTCAATACATTTACATTATGCTCCTGTCTTCGGGATAAATGAGCATTGAGCGCCCGGTGATCACGTGGAGCTCACGTCGTATATTTACATGGGTCCTACTTCTTGCCTTATCGTTCCGCAGATGTTTTCCTCTTTAGCTTTTTATCCGCCATCTCTATCTTTCTTTCACTCGATTCGGCCTGACTCGGTTCTCTCTGAAAAGAAGTCTCTCCTCCACATCATGATTAGACACGCCCCTTACTGCTGATTGGCTACGAGTTTGTTTGGTACTCGGCCACGACTCAGTTTTCTAAAACGTTTTTGAAAAATTGCTTACCCTGCCTTTAAGTTTGAAAGTAGGAGTATATTTCATGACTTCTCAGCACTTAAGACTAAAATGGCACTTTGAAAAGCTTGATAAATACGGGCCCAGATCCAGCAGCAAATTTCACAGCAAATCAATTCCTGGCTTTGATGTTTCTTTACGTGTTAAACATGAGATATAATCCATTATTTATATATCTAACAGGCAGTCTTTGGTCTCATAAATCGTTATTTGTTCCCAAGAAAATGTTTTTGGATGAGGTTTAACAAACGTTAAATAACAAACATTATTTGTTCCCAAGAAAATATTTTTGGATATAAAGTTAAGTCTCTTAACTTTATATTTTTATTTAACTATAAATGTGTTCTAGAGTGCTGCCTTTGTACTTTTGACTGCATTGTTTGCTTATTTCCTATTACATATACATTTCCTACACTCTTATAATGTATGTACTTGTTTATTAAACCTAACATTTAACAAAAAGAGGCAGGTTTGTAATGAAGGTATGATATTAAGATTTATTTTTTATAACCATCAGACTACTCACCATACAGTCAGGGGCGTCGCTAGTGAGGGGAAAAGGGTCACAGCGTGCATAGGGCCCAGATGTCTGGGGGGCCCGTGATCACCTACTGGCTATCGGGAATATTGGGACATTCCATTCGAGTAATGGGCCGATAGCCAAAATGAGGGAGACCTCCCCGATATTTGGCGCAGTTTATAATTACAGCACAGGCAAAACCGAATAAAGCAAATACTCCAAAAGCGCAAGCAGCACTACCTAATGCATCCGCTAGCCACACATCAAATAGCAGGATCAGTCACCCGCGCAGTGCTGAGGAACGTGCGCTGCGCTTCTGCCACGATTTATACGGTTGTTATAGAGTCGTGCGATATGAGAACATTAAAGGTTCTGTTGTGATGCTGGCTGAAAACAGCCACGACAATGATTTATATTATGAGGTATATTGGAAAACGCCACTAGGCTTGTCAATTCAGTACCATAGTAATTTAAGTTATTAACACTGTATAAATGGCCTATGTGTTGGCAGAAATGTATTTATTAAAAATTATACTGTTACATATTGGGCAATATTTTTATATATGGAAATGATAACAGAATTTATTAGCAGTAACTTTCCTCCGGTCTCGCTCAAAATCAATGCTTTGCTGTCTAGTGCTTTTCTATGTGACAAAAATGCATTATTAAGTTTGTTGTATTTGTTGTGAATTCAGTAATATCTATCAGTATTCGTTTCTGTCCTGTTTTCTATCAGTATTCGTTTCTGTCCTGTTTCCAGTTGAAGGTCCTATGACCCTTCAAAACATTCAAGGGGAAATGTGTGAGCCGGATGGGCTCGATTTGGTGAACTTGATTTTGAGGGGGCCCTATAATAAATTCAGTTCACAGGGTCCAGAATTCCTAGCGACGGACCTGCATACAGTGGTGGAGGTATGCATCAGAACACAGAAAACTAATTCACTGCTGATTTCTTCACGATTTTCCTATGGGGTTTTATCATTTTCAATTTATGCGTAAAATAAAACTAGTGGTAAAGCCATCATAACTTGACAATACTTTGACACTTTGTTCTGCAACATAAACTGCACACACTAACATCCCAAACTGTCTTATCTAGTTACATCATTCATCATACCTCCACCACAAGACGAGCTGAGTGACGTTGTAAAGCACGCTGCTGATCCGTTATCAGAACGACCAGACTGTGTTCTCCTCAGTCGATTTTGCCAAACTTGTTGTACTTGGTATTAGGGATTGCCTAGCAGATAAAGATGGTGACAGACATATTCATACAGTCTGCAAATTCCCCAAGGAATGATTTGGTATACACAGCATGTATTGAATCATTAAACACAATTACTTTGTAAATGTATTTGTGCTGCATACAAAGTGCTCATTAGTAGTGAAATGAGTGCTACTAAGTAAATGGAATGTGAAAAACACAAGTGAATGGCCATATTCATGAAAGTATGTTTTACAGAATCATTGAGTTCAACAGGTACTGCATAACAGCAATGACTCACCAACTTTTTTGTACATATAAGTGCTTTTTTTTTTTAAGTCAGATACCTGAAGGTACCCTCTTCATTTTCTTCCAGAGCTTTTGGCATTGTTGTTCCTCCCTTGGCTCAGATTTGAATGAAAATTGAATAATGAGAAAGAAACAAGGTCAGAAACATACTTTAGTATGCAGATGCAAGCTCCCTTGAACATACTTAATGTGCACTCTTCTGTTGCTGTGATGGTACCAAACTTAAGTACTCAATGGGGTGATAGTTATCTTCAAATGTTTGTGCCATTAAAGTGGATTTATTATTATTCAGGTTGCTAGCTATAAACATATTGATTTTAAAGGGGTGGTTCACCAAAAAAAGGAAACAAATCTGTCGTCATTTACTCACCCACATGTAATTTCAGAAGATATTTTGAAGAATGTTGGGATCCAAACTGTTCTGGTGACCAGTGACTTCTATTATATGGAAACATTTCAAGAAATATATTTTGTGTTCCACAGAATAATAATCATACAGGTTCAGAAATGTTTTCAGACACATTTCATAACGTAATAATGGACAAAATTAAACATCCATAGTTGTGTTTATTTCTGTAATGCTGAGACAAATGTGGAGAAGAGGCATGAGAAATAAAAACAGGACTAACTAGAGATATGGAGATGGCCGGACATGAAATAATTGTAGCTAGAGGGGCGAAGTTTGATGAACAGTGTGAGAGCCAGAATATTCTGCCAGGACACACTCGGCTTTAGAGAGAGATAGGGATAATGAAGTTTTTGAGGGTGCTGGAGAGAATGAGATTTTAGGCCTGGTCTTGTTTATGCTTGTACTGTTATTATTGGATAGGGGAAGCTCATTGGATTTCAATAATGCAGACGCAGTGAAAGACACACATTTATACAGCATGAAAACATCCAACATGGGTTCCTGCAATTTTCTTGAAAGATACAATGTCAATAAAAAAATGCTTCTGCATAAATAAAAATAACTTTACTCTCCTCCTAAATTCAGTATTAATTTTCTACTGTGTTTTATGTTGGTCAGCAGTAGATGTCATCAATTCTATAAAACAGCGTACATTATGTTAAAACTTTCATCTTTTCAGATCAAAGAGGTTGTGTAGAAGTGAAAATGTATTCTCCCTTGTCAATTCAAACCCATTTGCTGTTATCTATTTTCTGAGTATCACAAAAGCAGACATTTCATGAAGCTCTTACTGTGTCCACATCTGATCAGCTTCAATAATCAGCTTCAATTTTTATTTCTCATTTAAAGATGTGCATTTCTTCTTGTTGCATCATGTGTATCTTTCTTTTTGTATCACTTGACATGTTAGAGCTACTGAAACGCACCTCCTGATAAACAGTATGCAGTTTTCATAATCTATAATTTTTATTTCCTCAGGATTTCTTCTGATGTTAGGACAGAAACACGGAAGAATAATGGACCCAGTCAGCGAAAATCCTTCCAGTTTCCAGCCCAAACGCCCTGCGGTAAGACTTTTCATTTCACATGACACATCTTGCTGTTATATATGGGCAGGGGCGGATTTAGTGAATTGGGGGCCCCAGGCAAATATAGGAATGGGGCCCTATACATTTGCACACATTTACCAAGATCAACCTTGAGGTTCCTTTTTTGTCGTGATGCTTGCTGCTGCACAATGGTGCCCCATAGTTGTGTCCAATGTTCTACATTTTTCATGGACATGTTATAATGGGATTCTTTCATTTACATTTATTAATTTAGCAGACACTTACATTTTTTCATGTTGTAGACCACGATATAGCAATTGATTTACCATTTAGATACAAGTTTTAACAAAAAAACTAAATAAATTATAAAATGATAAACCTCACAATTGAACCTTTAAACCATTTATGAAAGAAAATGATGAGTCAGAAGTATATTATATTATTTAAAACAGATTTATGTGGGTGAATTTTCACATTGGTCTAAACAAAAACTGCAGACTGGATTATTGAAAATGCACATTGAATTTCTGACAGTAGGAGGTGCTTTTGGAACACGGCTAACAGCTGTAAACAAAACAGCGCTCAGCTCATAATCTATACTTTATCGGGTAAAATGAAAATGCCATCTAAACTTTTCTGAAGACAATCTGTTCCCTTCAGAGGTTCATTCATATAAAAACGTAAATTATTGAGAATGAGAAAAATAATTAGTAAATTGATTCTAATTCAATCTAATTTGTAGATTGAAAAGCCTTCTGGCTGTATCGCTGTACACAGTGTTTCTTCTGTTTGTCAGCGTTGTTTCATCTGTCTTTAAACTAGTTTAAATAACCAAGTAATTTGTGTTCTTCGCTGAATCTTACATAACTTTGAACCAAGCGGATAAGTGTGGTGCGTTTCAAATGCCTAGAGCTCTTTCGTTCCACTTTTGGCCTATTAACATTATATCGAACATTTAACGAAACGTTGTATAGAGGAAAATTATATTGCGATAATTATCGTAATCGTTTTATGAAATTTACATTTTGCCTGAAGCCCAAAACACGCTGCTTGATTTTAGTAATCCTATAAGATCACTGCATGTCACACTGTGCGACATGGATCTAATAAACTTGGCTACGACGTGTCTAGACTGTACGATGATGACACCTATTGACTCGTATGCTATGACGCACGTTACTATAGAAAAATAAAACTTCATCAGCATGCGCTAGTGGTAAACAAAAAGAGCATGATAATTCACACTTTAGCAGTTGTATTTTTTATGTGTAAAAAATAAAAATGCACCAAATAAACAATTAAAAGATTAATTATCCTTTTAGAAAGTGACGTAGACAACACAAAAAGTGGCCTTTCAAAACGTTAATGTTGTATGTTTTAATTCTATGACTCTCCTAATTAATTCAGCCCATTCTTGCATTCTGTCTGGAATATGTTTCTAACCTCTGCGTCACATTTTTATTAAAAGTGATAGCTCACCTAAAAATGAAGATTCTCATGTCGTCCCAGATGTTTATGACTTTGTTTCTTCAGATGAACACAAGCAAAGGTTTTTAGTCCGTGTAATGCAAGGGGACAGGACCACTTCAGAAACCACACAAAGTGAACACGACGGTCAAGTTTAAAATATTGAGTCATTAACAGGGGTTGTATGAGTTACTGTCATATTCACTTCGTGTAGTTTTTGAAGTGTAAAGTTTGGACGTCCCATTCTTGTCTTATAAGAAGAGAGATGATTTAGTTTAGATGATTTAGACATTTGTTTGTGTTCATCTGATAAATTAAAGTCATATATACAGTAGCTGTTTGGTGAGCGCACTGGCACCATTGGCCTGCGGCAGTCGTCGCATCATCCAAGTGGATGCTGCACACTGGTGGTGGTTGAGGAGAGACCCCCCCCACACACACACACATGATTGTAAAGCACTTTGGGTGTACAACAATACACAAAAACCCACTATATAAAGTAATATTTTTGAGTACTTTTTACACCACTGCTGATTAGGAGCCACGATCACAGAAATCGCCACGATTGTTTTACAATGCCAATATTTTGTCTGGCACAGCCGGAAATCATGCAGTGCGTTTAAGGCTTTACATTCAGCAAAATATTTATTGTATTTTAGCATAATTTAAAGTGTAATTTATTCCTGTGATGCAAAGCTGAATTTCAGCATCATCAATCCAGTCCTGTGTCACATGATCCTTCAGAAATCAGTCTAATATGCTGACTTGCTGCTCAAGAAACATTTCTCATTATGATCATGATCAATGTTGGAAACCGTTGTGATGCTTAATATTTTTGTGGATTTTGTTACATTTATTTTCAGTTAAGAAGAAAAGCATTTATTTGAAATTACTGACACATTTGATCAATTTAACTCATCCTTGTTGAATAAAAGCATTAATTTCTTTAAAAACAAAAATCGTACTGTCCTGAACTTGAGCTGTCAATATTGTACAGTCATTATCCAGTATATGTTATATAGACGCCATAAAACAGTGCATTCATCTATGACCCAAGGACCTCTCTCAATGTCATATTTTCACTCATCCCATCTCTCTCCAAATCCACATACTTTCTAGAAAATAATTGAATTCATAACTCAGACCAGCTGCAGACGATTAGTCTAAACACCATCCCATCTTCTCCCAGCTGTTGTTGGCAGTGTTGGTTTACCCCTAAGAGCTGCTGACTTTCAATTTACCTGAACAGTACTCGTATGTAGATTATATCAGAGTCAGTCCACTTGAGGGTTCTTGATTAGGTCTTTGATCATCTAGTAGTCCTATTTTTCTAGGGCAGGATGGATTCATAATACAAATAATGAGCCACTGTGTATTATAAATGGAAACATAAGAATGTGACATACGTCTTTGCTGATTCTCATTTGTTGAGAGAAAAGAACATTGAAGATGACAAAAGCTTTGTTCAGGTAGGCAGAAAAAAAATCTTTTCTGGATCCAGTTCAAATCTTATTAGTTTATGTGAACAGCAATAAATGAGCTCGAAATGTGGCTAAAATTGGCGAACGGTCATATTAAATTTCAAAGTAGTTCGTCCTGGCCATGTCATTACTATGGCAACCGCTGTAGATGGCGGCGTCACCGTCTGAACATAAAAGATCAGATTTCATCACTTGCAAATTGTTTGAAAAATAGCTGAAATTGTTGATGCGATGTGAACAAAGTCAAAAGCTCTTTGATAAATTCCCACAGAAGCTGCGTCCCATCAAACGCTGATGAAAATGACCTCAAATGTATTCCGTTTTTGATTGGTTCATTAGCGTTGCTGTATCAGATTGAAAAATGCTATCTGTGTTTGTAATGGTGGTGATTATCATAATCAGATTCAAAGCACAACACCAGGTAAGCATAAGGTAACTCTGGCTTCTGTTAATGAATGCACACACACGGCCAAAACGCTCACACACACACACACACACACGCTGTCAGGAGTCAATCATGTGAAACCTTTGTGAGCTCGTTATATCATTTTTTTAATATAATTAATGCAAGCCATAGATGTACTCACCTGGTCAAGAGTGAGGTTGAAAAATTGTCAGATTAGATGGAGTTGTTGTTTTGTACCATAAACTAATAACCGGATGGTGGCTCGACCAAATTATTGAATTACTTGGAAATACACATAGTTTTCTGAGCATGGGTTCAATGAGCAATTTTCCAGTGTTTTTTTTCTTAGTCTATTAGGTTTGAGAGAACATTTTCTGCACAGAGCCATGTCAATTCTAGGTAATGCAAGCGCAGCAGAACTTAAACATGAGGATTCATTAGGGCAGTGTTTCAAATGTTTTAATTTAATTTAATTTTATCTTTATTTTTCCTCTACATTTGAGTGCATCTCAAATTCCAGTCAACAACCTAATGCATAGAACCTGCCCTAATGTTTTTTCTGTTCTGATAATAATAATTATGTTAATTTCTGGTATCATCTATCCACCAAATAAATATGAGAATGTGAAAATGAAGCTTAACTGGCACATGTTGTTTTGCCAAATGCATGTTGAACTGTCAGCACATGGAAAGTGGAAGCTCGAGTTTTCAGCATTTACTGTGAACACGATACGATAAAAACAATGGCTCATGAGCTGCTTGCATGCCACACGTCGCTCTGAATCCTTCAGCACATTAGACTGTGTTTATTTAATTAAATCACAGCCATTGGCAATTTGATAAGCACAGTAAGTCTAGGGATGGGTACCGAAACTCGGTATTTAATCGGTCTCGGGGCTAAATTATAAAAGACCGGAGTATCGATAAGCTCTGACGTTAACGGTTCTGCTATCGGTACTGGAGAAATTAAGAAAACACACATACATTTATTATTGCTATATATATACACATTATCTTGCAAATTATATCCCGCCAGAGTCACCAGCTGTTTATATGCAATAATATTCAAACTCTTGTCTATGATGCAAAATCAGAAGCGCGATCGTGAGTTAACATAAGCCCTGTTTATGTTAGAAGAGAGAACTAACCATTAAAACATGCTTACACTTTAGGCCTGTGGCTGTTATATTAAACTGAGTTTATTTCATGTTTTTTTTTAGCTTCTAAAGATTATAGCCGTGTTTCTTCTAACACAACTTCCTTCTCTTCACAGCGGCGCGCATTTGTTCCTCCCTGACCAAAACTTAACATCAGAATCAGATCAATCGTCTGTCGATTGTTGTAAAATGCCGTCTTTACAGTTACTAAATTGCTGGACATGTTTGATAATGAAATGTTGGAAGTACAATCCACACGAGAGACGCTGTTCCTCAGGCTGAAGTGTGTGTGCGTGTGTGTGTGTGTGTGTGTGTGTGTGTGTGTGTGTCAGGGGCGCGGGAACAGGGGGTGCTGAGGGTGCTGCAGCACCCCCTGTTTTTTTCTGTGGGCAACTGTAAACTGTTGTGAAAAAAATATATAGGCTAAATTTGTTATAATAAAGATTAATTTAAAATGTATATGGTTGTCGATGTTTATAACATTTAGTTTACATTGGCTATTTTGCTATCTATTTCTATGTGATCTTCGACATATTTACCATTTGCCCATTAATTTAACAGTTGTAAGAATTAAAGTTATCAAAGTTATTAAACTGATGCAGGGCTATTTGATGCGCACATCCTGTCAAATCACGCACGCAGCACTGCCAATGCTTGCTTTTATGTTTGTGAATGCTATGATTGTGTTGAAGAATTTGTAGGTTGTGGCTTAAAAGCGGAACATGGAAATATCATGGATGTACTTTTTTTTGTTCTCAGCGATATGAGTCTTTCCTTCTCCCAAAACAGCTTATAGCTAAAATAGTTCAGTTTTGTATGTAATGGAAAAGTGATTAGACGATGTTTCGCTTTTTTTTCTTCATAAAGTTAATTTAGAAAACCTTGGGTGCATTTTTTGTTTGTTAAATGTTTTTTTCTTTTAAATCAGAGTTGATCGCCTATGTTTGATTAATTTAGCCTTATCAAATCATCACGACTTGACTAAAATAAAATCGATAGATAGGCCTATAAACAGTTCAAGCATATCACAGTGTTAGTTTAAATGTTTAACCTATATAAATGTGCAATATCCAACAGTTTGTGTGGAGAGTGGAAGCTGAAGCGAGCTTTACAGGACATGGAGGATTTTTTTCTTACAGTAAAAACAACTTAAAATACGCCGTGTGATTTTTTTCTCATAAAGGTAAGAGTAATATATCATTTTGAACTGTAAAGGGTCTACTTTTATTTGTGTGCATTCACAATATCAACATTGTGCTTTTATAAAATAGGAAAACAGAGAATGCACTTTCTTCCGGTTTTGAACAAGAGGCTTCAATGATGAACCGAAACTCGCAACTCGAAACTGCCTCAGAGATATGATAAATATATCTATAGAAAGCTTTAAAATACTACTTTAAAACGAAATAATTCAAAGCAAAGCAAAAACTCTTCATTAGCCTATGTAATCCGTTAAGATGCATATATTTCTCCAATGAGGAAATGGCAAGTCATTTTCCCCGTCACCTCACCATCTAAAATATAAAAATAAGGGAAAGCCTAAAACAGGCCCGATTATAATTTATGCTTATTTTATAATTGTATTCAATAAAAAAAAGTATGTAAATCTTTGTCCTTGAAATTTAAAGGATTTGTTGCAATGCAATTTTGTCTGACTGATGTGAATTATTTATTGGCCTATCGTTTTAATCCATGCAGCAAATGCTTTAAAAACAGCTTTAAAATTACTTTATTGCATTCCAGATGCTTTTAAAATAACTTTTCACTATATATTTTAAGGGTTTTAAGCTTGAATGTAACTTGAATGTAAAACATTATGAATTCATTGTAGCCTATTCCCATTTGTAAAATAGCTAATTGTTGTCTAACACGATCTCATGAAAGTGCGTAGGCTATAGCACGATTTTCTGTTTCTATTTGGCGTAATATTTATATGCAGAAATTGACTACCCCCACACACACAGCACCCCCTACATAAAACACCTTCCCGCGCCCCTGGTGTGTGTGTGTGTGTGTGTGTGTGTGTGTTGCGCGCGTGTGTGTGTGTGTGTGTGTGTGTGTTTCGCTGTGTGTGTGTGTGTGTGTGCTGGCGGCGCTCCAAGCTTCAGGCGCGTCAAACGATCAAATACACACAATAAATGGTATATTTGTCAGTTTGTTTAACTTTGTTTCTTTGTTCATGTTCTTACTCTGTCTTATCTTATGTATATAAAACACAAAAATGCCTGCACACTGCTGCATTTACAAATTGATGTTTTATATTTATTTAACATCTCAGAATATAAAGCCATGTTAATTAAGCTGCTAATCTATCATAGAAATATATATTTCATACATATATGTGTATGTATGTATGTATGTATATATATATATATATGTATGTATATATATATATATATATATATATATATATATATATATAAATAACAAAAAGTACCGATAAGAATACCGTTAAAGCACCGGATCGATAAGCAGTATCGATAAGAGTAGTAGTACCGTTAAAACCTTAACGATACCCATCCCTAAGTAAGTCATATTTCAATTTTGATTTTAGTTAAATTCAAAGATGTTTTCCCAAATAATTGCACAATACACTAGATTAGTCAAATTAGAGATCTTTTATGTAATTATGAGAAAGGAAAAAAATATTTTCAGTGTATTAGATTGTTCCTGTGGCTCAGTGGTAGAGCATTGCATCAGCAGCGCAAAGGTCGCGGGTTCAATTCCCAGGGAACACACATACTTACAATACATGTATAACCTGAATGCACTGTAAGTCGCTTTGGATAAAAGCATCTGCTAAATGCATAAATGTAAATGTATTATGAAACTGTAGTGGACCTCCAGAGTCGAGGGAATTAATGGAAAACTTTTTATGTATATACATTTGCTGCATGACCAGTCAGAAAGTGTTTAGATAGGAAAATTATATGCTTCACCTTTAGTCAAGATATGGTAGAAGGTCCCCTTAGAACATGATTAAGTACTCCTTGTGGTGCCTGCTTAGAAATCTCTATTTGGGCCTTGGTCACAACAGGAAAAATACACATGAATGGGACATTTTACAAGCACGTGCCAAACCACATTCATAGATGGTTTAAAATCTAAGTGACATTTTTGTTAATTTATCTCAGTCTGCAGTGTGAACTTTTTTTATTAAAATATTTAATGCGTAATTTTGAATGGTTTCATGCATAATTAGTGTTTTTTTTATTCCTATAAATCTTTGCAAAGCATTTGATTCTTATCTGATCTGAAATATGTGCTGTAGTGAATTTGAATAAAAACATTACAGCTCCTCAAGACGTCAAACTATATTCTCGTGTTCATATTACTCCAAAGACAGACACCGGGTGCCTGTGAGCCCGAGCTTATGAAACATTACCAGCAGAAATTATTTTCAGTTGAAAAGGAGATTAAAATAATTAACTTGGGTGATGGAGCCTCCTATCCATTATGCAGTCTTATTTAATAATTGATTGCTGTAAGTGATATTTCCCACACAGATGATGATTAGAGACTTTGTAATTGCGTCCGTTGTTGAGACGACTCTGAATGATGATAAATCAGTCCTACTGTCTCCAGCCATGTCTCTTGTCCATCTGTGCTAAAATGTTATGATTAGTATCAATTTAAATGGATGTCATCTTCAGTAGAAATCTTTCAGGGGACGCCACTCTATCACAAAGGCCCAAATTGATTGCAATTCAATTGCGACACCGTTGTAGTAACCACTCATGAATAGACTTCACATTCCTCCCGTCCCTGTGCAGTTTGCATTCAAACATTGATCCGTCCTGCTTTGAAGTTGGAAAATGTGAAATAAATGGAACGATGATAGAAGTGATCAAATTGGAACATGTTGTTGAGTCGCACTATTGGCTAGATAGAGCATTGTTTCTTATCTCAGCTTGAAATATGCAGAAAAAGTGCTGACGGTTTTATAACTCCCAACGCTGGTTGGTTTATTCCTTTCTTTGTGTCCCAGCAAACCATTTTATATGTTTCTGTGTGTGTGTGTGTTTCTTCTTTGGTAGCTGTCGTGGGGTGTGAAAATCAAGAGGAAGTTGAAAAGCGTGGCTCCTTTCCTGGGCAGGTTCAGGCCGATGGTTGGACAGTGCTGTCACCAATGCACCCCGGAGAGTCTGGTGAGAAAACGAGAAGGATAAAAGGATTATTTGAAGATAATAAAAGGACAAACAGCCAGAGGCAGACGGGGAAGTACACAGATTTAGGCTCACCTGAAAACCTCAGACGCTGCTTTCACAAACCCATATCATGAGGGACGATCAAAGGATTTCTGAGCGCAAGCGAACATGTTACTACGGTAGGAATAGCACGAAAAAGGGATTAGGAGTGGAGAAAAATAATGAACACTCAAGAGCATAGTTCCCCTCCGTGCTATGAAGAGCTTTTTAGAAAGTTGCAGATGACTAAGCTTGTTTCCAGCAGCACTGGTCCCAGTGGGCACATCGTGCTGAGAGCTGGGAGAGCAGGGCTAATGGAGCAGTAATCAAAGGGTTATTGGATCGAACCCCTCCTGAACGAATCTATTAATCTAAACCGTCTCAGATCAGCCAGCCAGCCAGATAAATCATATTTGAGCAATTTGGTGTTTCTATTAAGTCATTTAAAATGCATGCATGAATTTTATTTAACAGCTATGTCAAATAAAACGAACTGAACCGGGGCGTAGCAACTGCTATAACTTTTAAGATGCTTGCATTTGCCCCTTATTGACAATCATTGCCTTAAATAACTTTTTTTCTGAAGTCGAAACATTAATACTTTTTCAGTTTATTGTTGTTAAATCTGGTGCAGCACGCCTTAACTCGCCGCATTGAAATATATACTACTGTTCAAAAGTTTGGGGTCGGTAATAAAAAAATATTTTAAAAAGTCTCTTTTGTTAACCGAGGCTGTATTTATCTTAGCTAAAATACAGTAAAGCAAATACTATTGTGAAAAAATTCTAATTACTTAATTTAAAATAAGTCTTCAATTATAATACAATATACATTTTAATACATGATTTCTTACTAAGTACAAGTTCAAACCTATCAACATATTTACTGACATATTGCTTGAGACTTACTTTGGAGTACTCCTTGTGCTTAGTGATCAACCGATATTGATTTTTTATAACCGATACCGATTATTTGTATGTTTATGTACCCGATAACTGATATGTAGAACCGGTATTTATTTACTGTTATAAAGTTTTTTCAAAACCGATATCCGATTATGGTAATATGCTTAAATATCGGGAAAAATATCGGTAAACCGATATATCGGTCGATCTCTACATGTGCTCAATGCACATTTCTTAATATTAAGCCTAAAATTAGTTTTAATGTCACTATTGATGAGGATTGTATGATCTTTGGAAAACATTGGTCTTTAAATGCAAGATATTTAAAGTGTGCCAAAAGTATATTTGCAATATTTTCACTTTAACACAATCAGATGTACTTCAGTATATCTTTAGTTGGACTCAATGTGCTTTAATTGTGTGGAAGTAGTGCTGAAGTACAAACTTAATTGTTCCAATTTAGCAGACTTTAAGTAAACCAGTTTAGTATATCAAAGTGCAATCGCAGGGTATTTTTATTTAGTACATAAACATTTTAATTTTTGTATTTTTAACTAGGGAAGCTGAATTTTCAGCATCATTACTCCAGTCTTCAGTGTCTCATGATTCTTCAGAAATCATTCTAATATGCTGATTTGCTGCTCAAGAAACATTTCTTATTTCCAATATTAAAAACAGTTATGCTTTTGTGATTTTAGGATTATTTGATGAATAGAAAGTTTAAAAGAGCAGCATATTTAAAATATTGTTTCCATAAAAATTAAGAAAAAAATTCTCACCCCAATGTTTTGAACAGTAGTGCAACCGTTCGTTTCTTCCAAAAAAAGAGACATTTTACGGCAAATAGTGACCTAAATTTTGGTTTATTCTAAAAAATTACAGTTTTCACTTTTGAGAAACTTACAATTTGATTTAAAGTGGTTCATCATACACCATATTGCCAAAAGTATTAGGTCACCCCCTTCTAATGAAAGGTGTGAATTTAAATGCAGACCTTGAGCCAAAAATGAATCACCAATGACCTATGAGTAAAGTCATTTCATACACTTTAAAACTGTTGCAACAGAGGTGGAAATACAATTTTTAAGGATATTAATTATGTTTCCATCTTTGTTGCCACAGTTTGGAAGTGCCTTTTTCTCTTCTAAAGAAGGGGGTGTCCCAGTACTTGTGTCCATATAATGAATGTACAAGTCAATGGTGTTTGGTGATGGTCAAGGTTTGGTGATGGTCAAGGTCTGCATTTAAAGTCACACCAGAAGTGTTCAGCTGGGATTAGGACTTGTCTTTCTGCAGACCAGTCAAGTTCTTCCACACTGACTGAATCATCATTTCTCTTTGATCCTTGTCTTATACACAGAGACACTGTCATGTTAGAATAGAAAAGAGTCCGGTCCAAACTGTTGCTATAAAATTATAAGCACACAAATCACTAGAATATGATTATATGCTTAAACATTAAGATGTGTACTCATGGAAATTAATAAAGTAGTCAAACCTGTTCATTAAAAGGGGGTGACCCAATACTTTTGGCAATATAGTTTATGTTGCTAGTACAGAAAAGATAATACACAAAAGTTCTATATTTGCATACGTTTATTGACAAAGTAAATTAGTCTTAATTCCAGATGTAATTAGTTTGTTTGAGAGCTTTGCTGCGAGGGCTGTGATCATGTTAGCTATGGTTGACCTAAATGGCAGCACAAAAAACGCATATTATTACTCCACTTCCAACTCTTATATTCACAGCCTCTCAAATACGTCTGTTCTAGACACTTTTTAGTGGTGAATTGCTGAAACAGATGCTAGTATGCTACAAAGACTAATTGTACGGTAGCTCACTTAAACTAACCCTGTCACTGAGGTTAAAAGACACTTGAAACATGTCCATCTCAATCTCTGTCAAGTAAAAATAGGCAAAAATATAACTCTCAGAAACTAGCTTTTTTTTTATTTGAGAAACACTTGGAAGTATTTTATTGAGGCACATTTTTGAACATCTTTCAGGCTCTGATTTATAGTGGAACTAATAGGGTGCTGTTTTGAACACTAAAAGGCTTCCCTAAAGTGTGTAATTATCTCAGTCTATATAGGACAGCAGAACAGGCTCTGTGAACTGTGATGGACGCTGGTTAGCACGCTCTCCATCAAGTTTGATCAAATATCCTCTTGCCACTCTCAGGGTCTGAAGTTGCTGCGTAACACTAGGGATGGGTATCGTTAAGGTTTTAACGGTACTACTACTCTTATCGATACTGCTTATCGATCCGGTGCTTTAACGGTATTCTTATCGGTACTTTTTGTTATTTATATATATATATATACATACATATATACATACATACATACACATATATGTATGAAATATATATTTCTATGATAGATTAGCAGCTTAATTAACATGGCTTTATATTCTGAGATGTTAAATAAATATTTCATTAAATAAATATAAAACATCAATTTGTAAATGCAGCAGTGTGCAGGCATTTTTTGTGTTTTATATACATAAGATAAGATAGAGTAAGAACATGAACAAAGAAACAAAGTTAAACAAACTGACAAATATACCATTTATTGTGTGTGTATTTGATCGTTTGGACGCGCCCGAAGCTTGGAGCGCGCCGCGCGCACACACACACACATACGCGCGCACAAACACACACACGCACACACACACACGCACACTCACACACGCACTCACACACACACACACGCGCGCAAACACACACACACACACACAGGGGCGCGGGAACAGGGGGTGCTGAGGGTGCTGCAGCACCCACTGTTTTTTTCTGTGGGCAACTGTAAACTGTTGTGAATAAAAAAAATATATAGGCTAAATTTGTTATAATAAAGATTAATTTAAAAATGTATATGGTTGCTCCGATGTTTATAACATTTAGTTTACATTGGCTATTTTGCTATCTATTTCTATGTGATCTTCGACATATTTACCATTTGCCCATTAATTTAACAGTTGTAAGAATTAAAGTTATCAAAGTTATTAAACTGATGCAGGGCTATTTGATGCGCACGTTGCGCACATCCTGTCAAATCACGCACGCAGCACTGCCAATGCTTGCTTTTATGTTTGTGAATGCTATGATTGTGTTGAAGAATTTGTAGGTTGTGGCTTAAAAGCGGAACATGGAAATATCATGGATGTACTTTTTTCTTTTTCTCAGCGATATGAGTCTTTCCTTCTCCCAAAACAGCTTATAGCTAAAATAGTTCAGTTTTGTATGTAATGGAAAAGTGATTAGACGATGTTTCGTTTTTTCTTCATAAAGTTAATTTAGAAAAACCTTGGGAGCATTTTTGTTCGTTAAATGTTTTTCTTTTAAGCAACGACCAAGCGGCCAGCATCAGAGTTGATCGCCTATGTTTGATTAATTTAGCCTTATCAAATCATCAAGACTTGACTAAAATAAAATCGACAGATAGGCCTATAAACAGTTCAAGCATATCACAGTGTTAGTTTAAATGTTTAACCTATATAAATGTGCAATATCCAACAGTTTGTGTGGAGAGTGGAAGCTGAAGCGAGCTTTACAGGACATGGAGGATTTTTTCTTACAGTAAAAACAACTTAAAATACGTGATTTTTTTTTTCCTCATAAAGGTAAGAGTAATATATCATTTTGAACTGTAAAGGGTCTACTTTTATTTGTGTGCATTCACAATATCAACATTGTGCTTTTATAAAATAGGAAAACAGAGAATGCACTTTCTTCCGGTTTTGAACAAGAGGCTTCAATGATGAACCGACACTCAGCAACTCGAAACTGGCTCAGAGATATGATAAATATATCTATAGAAAGCTTTAAAATACTACTTTAAAACGAAATAATTCAAAGCAAAGCAAAACTCTTCGTTAGCCTATGTAATCCGTTAAGATGCATATATTTCTCCAATGAGGAAATGGCGAGTCATTTTTCCCCGTCACCTCACCATCTAAAATATAAAAATAAGGAAAGCCTAAAACAGGCCCGATTATAATTTGCGTTTTATTTTATAATTGTATTCAATAAAAAAAGTATGTAAATCTTTGTCCTTGAAATTTAAAGGATTTGTTGCAATGCAATTTTGTCTGACTGATGTGAATTATTTATTGGCCTATCGTTTTAATCCATGCAGCAAATGCTGTAAAACAGCTTTAAAATTACTTTATTGCATTCCAGATGCTTTTAAAAAACTTTTCACTATACATTTTAAGGGTTTTTAAGCTTGAATGTAACTTGAATGTAAAACATTGTTATGAATTCATTGTAGCCTATTCCCATTTGTAAAATAGCTAATTGTTGTCTAACACGATCTCATGAAAGTGCGTAGGCTATAGCACGATTTTCTGTTTCTATTTGGCGTAATATTTATATGCAGAAATTGACTACCCCCACCACAGCACCCCCTACATAAAACACCTTCCCGCGCCCCTGCACACACACACGCACACACACTTCAGCCTGAGGAACAGCGTCTCTCGTGTGGATTGTACTTCCAACATTTCATTATCAAACATGTCCAGCAATTTAGTAACTGTAAAGACGGTATTTTACAACAATCGACAGACGATTGATCTGATTCTGATGTTAAGTTTTGGTCAGGGAGGAACGAATGCGCGCCGCTGTGAAGAGAAGGAAGTTGTGTTAGAAGAAACACGGCTATAATCTTTAGAAGCTAAAAAAAAAACATTAAATAAACTCAGTTTAATATAACAGCCACAGGCCTAAAGTGTAAGCATGTTTTAATGGTTAGTTCTCTCTTCTAACATAAACAGGGCTTATGTTGCGCGTGCTGAACTCATCCACGTGAGCGATCGCGCTTCTGATTTGGGAATAGCAAAAATGCATCATAGACAAGAGTTTGAATATTATTGCATATAAAAACAGCTGGTGACTCTGGCGGGATATAATTTGCAAGATAATGTGTATATATATAGCAATAATAAATGTATGTGTGTTTTCTTAATTTCTCCAGTACCGATAGCAGAACCGTTAACGTCAGAGCTTATCGATACTCGGTCTTTTATAATTTAGCGAGACCGATTAAATACCGAGTTTCGGTACCCATCCCTACGTAACACCCCTCCTCTGGGCTTTCAGAACCTGACGTGTGTGAACGAGACACACACCGGGTAAGTGCACATCCTTCACTCGACTCAAGCCCTCCCCATCCGGCCCATTAAAATAACAATGCATCTCTCAACTCCGGCTTCAAACTGCTCGAGTGTAATTACTGTTTGCTTTTGTAACTCGCACGCCTGGCACATGCACTTCAGTCGTAAAATAAAGAGCCCTAGAATAGCTTCCGCTTCATTTTTTTACATTGCAGACCCACAATCGAGTATAGTTTCCGCAACCCCTCTACCCTTTTGTGAAAGGCTACCCTTTTTGTTCACTTTTAAATCACATCGGCCACGAACACACACACACCAGTGCTGGAAAGATTCTTTGAAACTGCTGCTTTCCAAGCACAAGCTAGTCATTTAAAGTAGTTCAGCTACAGTCAAACTACGGCTTTGAAAAAGTACTAGGCTTTACTGCAAGCTACTAACAGAAAGTAACTAGCTTCATTGAAGTTATGGAAGGCTTCAGTGCCTTTTTGTCTTCATTTATACACAGCTTTTCAAAAGTTTGGGGTCAGTAAGATATTTAACGTGACATACAATATTTAAAATAAATAAGATATTCAACATACTTAAGATTTATTTATCAAAAGTTAAAACAGTGATGACATTTCTAATGTTACAAAAGAGTTCTAAATGCTGTTCTTTTGAACTTTGTATGCATCAGTGTTTTCAACATTGATTTTAATAATAATAAGAGTTTAAGAAGCAAATCAGCATATTAGAATTATTTCTTAAACAGTCATGTGACACTGAAGACTGGCGTAATGATGTTGAAAATTCAGCTTTGCGTCACAGGAATAAATTACATGAAAAATATATATTCAAATAGAAAACAATACTTTTAAAGGGGTCATATGATGTTTTTTTAAATGCCATTATGTTGTGTATTTGGTGTAACAGAATATGTTGACATGATTTAATGTTCAAAAAACACTTCATTTTTCATATACTGTACATTATTGTAGTTCCTCTATGCCCTGCCTCTCTCAAACGCTTCGATTTCTACAAAGTCCCTCCTTCCGACAAGCACAGACTGCTCTGATTGGCCAGCTGACACACAGTGCATTGTGATTGGCCAAACACCACAAGCACTAGTCGGAAATGTAACGCCCTTTTCCGTAATCGCGAGCTTCAGCCCTTAAAGTAAATATAAAGACAGTTAATAATATCCTTAGGTTTACCATCAGTTCAAGCCTGAGAGGGGAACAGAGTCGCGTGACAGACAGTAATGATGCTCGTATGCATTTGCACACAAGCCGCGATTAAGATAGATGACATGCTGTGATGTGACACGTGCGCTTGCACACACACAAACACTCACACACGATGCACAAAACTCCGCATTTGATCAGTCAATAGCAAATACTTAAACTAATAACAAAACATACATAGTCACTGATTCAGTGAGCATAAATGTCTAAATGTGAGCATAATTAAACTGACCAAATTTAACCATGTTTCAATGCAAAACATTTGTGTGATTATTAGTATGCCATCCGTTTTGAGTTCGGGACTGACTTCTTTATACCGTACACACAAACAGAATGATAATTTAGGGGATTCACCTCCAATACTCTTTTGGCCATTGCTGATAGATCTCAACATGTGGTGATGCAGTCATTGTTTCCTTAAAAAGAAAAAGAGAGAGGACTCTTGAAGAAGAGTTTCTAACTTCTTAGAAAACACTTTATTAAAGCAAATAAATGGGATTTGTCTCTCCTACATCAAAACACACAGAGGCAGCCTCAGTGAGCACCCGGTTTATCTCCTCAATCACCTCCCACTTTAGAAAGTGTCAGAAGCCAAGTGCTGCAAATCCTGCTGAAGCGTTTAATTCGGCTTGAATTAATAGTCCCAGATCAGAGTCTGCTTTTATGCTAATTAACATTTTGGAGCCTGATTATGCTGAGAATTTGATGTATTCAACTATTGCTGATTGGTCAGCTATTGTTTTCATTGTCCCAAGGTGAGTGAGACAATATCTATTTACACAAGGGCTCCTTTTTATTTTGCTAATCGGGTAAAAGAGAGTAGGCGTACACGAGTGTATTGTGTGTGTGTGTGTGTGTGTGTGTGTGTGTGTGTGTGTGTGTGTGTGTGTGTGTGTGTGTGTGTGTGTGTGTGTGTGTGTGTGTGTGTGTGTGTGTGTGTGTGTGTGTGTGTGTGTGTGTGTGTGTGTTTTCAGGTACCGTGGCTGGTTAGTAAGGAGGGTGTGCTGTTTGCTGTTTGTATGGGGTTATGAAGTTCACCCCAGCCCTGCTGGAGACAGATGGCACCGAGTCCACGGCAGCGAGAGGTGCGGTTTGCTTGAGCACTCTTTGCTGATTAGATGACATGCCACGTGTAGAGAAAGCAGAGAGAGAGATGCGTTTGAGGATTGAGAGGCACTTCTGTGAGGCTTCCATTGAGATTAAATTCAGATTTCTCTCTCTTCTGCTAATATAGAAGATTGGTAGCCACTTAATCTGACATTACATTAGACTGCATGCTGAGATGTACAAACCTACATATTGTCAATGCTGACCAGTACAAGGGTTGTCTTTCTTTTTTTATTGCATATAACATTTTCATCCATTTAGATGAGTTTTAAAATTAGAGAATAAATGTAATATATTTAATTTATTACTGGCAAATATGCATCACAAGTAAGAATACTTAATGCTTTTATACTTCTTGACTTATTAAATAAAAATGTCACATTTGACAGAGTCTGATTTTAAATAAATACATTTTTTAAATAGATTAAATAGAACAATTAAAAATAAACATATGATTCATTTTTGAGTGTAAAATAAAAATGCAGCATAAAGACCAGCCTATACAATGTAATGCAAAATAGCAAACATGTTATAAATAGGGGTCGACCGATATGTGTTTTTCAGGGCCGATACCGATTATTACAGATCAAGTAGACCGATAACCGATATTTTGAACCGATATACGTGTCTGGTGTAAAAATGAAAATTAATGCCAAAATTAATAATAACTAGAGCTCTGACAAAAAACGTTCTTCAAATGCTTTTAAACATGTCTTTAATTCTGAAAACTGTTAATAACAACAACATTTCCGTTGGTTTTAATTTACAGTACAGTGCAAATGAAAGCATAAAACATTAATTTAATTTATCTTTTAATCAAATGAGAGTTAGACTTTATTTTTGGCAAACAAATGAGTTTACTATTAAAATTAAAACATGGTAGAAATAGCGTATTGTGTGATTATTCTCAACAAAAGTTGTAATAATTGTTGTAGTTGTATTACGTATACAGTAATATATTCGGCTAAACCGAACTCATATTTTGACAGGTTGCCATGAGGACCTTTTAAGTTTCTGTAGCCTATGTATATATGATATGACGATTGTTTTACTCAAATGAAACGGTCAAATGCTCATGAAATGACTCTCTGAGCAGTTCTGGGGATGTTGTTCATGTATTTATGTCCTCATTTAGTGAGACGGCAGATGCTGAAAACACCGCGAGCATCACGCGCTCGAGTATGTATGTGTGCAGTAAATGAAACCGCACGTCTGTGTCATTCATTAACAGAGATGCAGAACATGCAGGATTCATATTTAAATAGTGTTTTTTGACTTAATATTTATAGATACTAGTCCATAGCGCGAGTCAATTTGTGTACTGACCTACTTTTGATTAATTCATCCAAACTTCGACACATTCCGTGACATTCCGCGTTATACGGTAAATTCCATTATATGACTGCATTCCGCCCGCATTTTCCGCATCGCGGACATCATAGGTTATATTGAGGTGTTTTGCAACTTCAGTGTAGTGGATTGTGATTTATTGCAATCGTATTGTACCTTTGAGAGACAACTGATGCGTGATCACTGAGGCAGCTTCAGTTAACAAGTGCTTTCGGTGTGAGACTGCCTTCAGTTTTCCGCGTTGATTGGTCGGACTCGTGACTCTCTACATATCAGATGAGCGGTGGGCGGAGATTGCTCTAGATTGAGCTCAGACAGGCTGCATCGAGCCAAATAGTGCATTTAAACATTAAATAATTTCACCTGTATTATTTATTCACCAATAAATAATGTCACCTGTAAATAGTATGTTTGTTTGCATAATAAAAATAAAAAATTATTATCGGCAAATCTGTTTTGAAAATGGTCGATATCGATAATCGGTAAAATGCTTAATATCGGCGCCGATAATCGGTCGACCCCTAGTTATAAATACGTGTGTTAAAATATTATTTGTAAGCATTTAATACATAGTTTTAGTAAATTGAGGAAATTCAATATAATTTGGTCTTTTTTCTATTCATTATTAGAGCAATGTACAACAAAACACTATGTGAACTCACAAAACTGTGTCGATTTTATATATTTCTTACTGTAAAACTATGGCTGTCAATAGAATAAAATAATTGCAATAGAATAAACCATTGTCACTGGTGTAAAATGAAATAACCTCAGAATTACTGACCCATCCTGATACAGAATGCAAAATGTATCACAATTATCAAAAAACACATTAGTGTGTTAGAAAATATAACTTTAAATACATGTACAGGGCTCTAGACTAACTTTTTGCACTGGGTGCACTGGTGCGCCTAACTTTTTTTCTTAGGTGCACCGGCACAAAAGTTAGGTGCACCCAAATTTTCATATAGGCAATATTGACTAGTAAACGATTAACTAACAATCTGGTCAACATAAAGTTCTTTATTTGAAGCACAATTCTACAAGAAAGGTAACTTACTGAAAAAAGTGATGGTGCTTAAAGTGCTTCACTGAGCTAATATTTAAAGTTAAAAACATCTCAAGATAAATGAAATAAAAAGAACATCTAAATTAAGTGTTTTAAGGGCTTCAAACTGAACATCTCATGGCTCAATGTCTTATGGACTATCCTCCATTGCAGTCACATGCCTCTCGGATGGCCAACTCCTGTAGTTTGTCCTTCTTGATCTTTGGCCTCGGCTAAACCAGCTGCCACACTCTCTCTAGCATCAACATCTTCCAGACTTGCCCCCTCTACACAGATTCTTATCAGATCTTCCACTGTGTCTGAATGAAAATGCTCTAGTGCAGTGCTTCTCAAACCCTCCCATTAAACCTATTAAAAAATCCTTCAAAATATACCACAGACAACATTCTTCTAATATTGTTATGACTTTTCTGACTATGAGAACCATTGTAGGGCTCCAGACTAGCATTTAAGGACACCAGCACCAGTGCCTTTAAGTTCTACAGAAGGTGGCACCAGCACCTGACAGTAAAGCACTCACCCTAATCACACATGTACATCTTGTACACACATGTACAAGACGTCTTACAGATATACTTGTGCTGTCTGGGTAGTTGAGATGCAGTTCAAAATTAACTTTTATCAATGTAATTCATAATGTCTAAATATAATTTAATAAATACAATATATATATATTAGGGGTGGGCATAGATTATTTTTTTTAATCTAGATTAATCTAGATTAATCTTGGAATTAATCTAGATTAAAATGGCTCATTTGAATTCTGCCGAAGGCATTCAGAATATGTGTGCTACCCAAATAATGGCTAAAAGTAAGTCTTTGAGAACGGGTTTCTCAAGCCAGGTGGCGCATTAGACCAGGGGCTCATCTCCTGTTTCCAAAATGCATCACAAACTGCTTGAGAAAGCTGTTCTATGATAATTGGTGATGAAAATAAACTATGTTCAATAAGATGTACTTGTGTTTACTAACTGTTTATTCAGTTAAACATGAATTTTGAACTGTAGGCCTACATAAGAGGTCGTGATGAACTGTTTACAGTTTCCATTGGGAAGCTTCTTAAAAATAAATTTTCCCTGAAGCAAACCCGCGGCTTCATAGCTGCATCCAAGTTAGCACGTCACGCCTGATGTGGTAATTTCACAGTAACGTTAGGCATACACACAGGTTCGAAGCAGAGGGTGACACGGGGTGAATTCTCAAGTTCACATGAGACCTAAAGCGCATCCTGTTTGCTTAAAAGCGCAATGTTTCGTTGTTATTCTGAGTGCACACAAATAAACGTAGAGTCTTTACAGATTCGAAAGATGTATTCGCTACTTTTATCTGTATGACCAAAAATGACGGAGATTTTAAGAGCAAGTGAGCGCACGGAGCCTGTCCTGCAAGCAAACGCGCTTCCACACAAACACTTCAATAGCGCACATTTCTCTAGGTTAACATCATATTGAGCGGCCATGTAAAGTTGCTACTACATACATCTTTCAGATGAAAAGCCATATTTGAGGTTGATGAATGATAGGTGAGCGTTTGGATGTCCTGCCCGATTGTATTACCACACAGACCAGCCGTTAACAATCTGTCCATCACGGACTGCGAGCCTCTAGTTCGAAGACTCGTTCTCGCCCCCTACAGTGCAATAGGGTGGATTAATAACTACTCACCTCTCTCTCTGACTGCAGCAGCACACGCATCTTCAAACGCACACACACATACAGGAATATCTGGACCACGGCCAATCAGAGGGGGGGTCCGCCCTTCACTATCTCTGATTGGTTTAGACCACGATATGAGCCTAACGTGTCTGTTGTCGAACAGCAGAGAGACTTTCTGAGTCGCGGAGACTTTTGTTTTTTTCCTCGAATGGCTGGACGCACCAGTGCGACCAAAGTTTTTTTTTAGTCGCACCCCTGAGAAATTAGGTCGCACGTGCGACCAAATTGGTCGCACTCTAGAGCCCTGATGTATCATATGTGAACATTTGACCTTTAATAGACCTAAAATACATGTTTTAAAAGCTCTTTTTCTAGGAACTTGGAAGAAGAGCAAACCCTAGTTTGAAAACTCTTGGACTGGCCGGTTGGTTGCTTGAAAGTTCGGTCTTAATGAAGCCCTGTGTAAGGTCACTAGACTAGAACTGGATTCATCTGACCTTGATTGAATGTGTTTCTTAGGAGAGCATTCTTGCATTCAAAAACAGTTCAGCAGAGCACTGTTGGCCAATTGTGACCCTTCATTTATTTAAATTTAGTTGTCAACCGTATGCCACATGTGCCATGTTAACTTCTCTCTTTGCTTTTCACCTTGGTTCAACCCTGTTACCACACCCTGTCCATTCGCCTAACTCAATTTGGGCATTAACATTTAAATAACCTTTTATAGTCCCAAACAGCATTGGTGTGTTTTTCACTCTGGAGGCAAAATCGGTTTTGGTGTGTTTGCGTGGTGTTTATATGATGATCCATCACACAATATCCTCTTTGTTTACTCTGTGTGGTCTGTTGTCCTGTGACTCTGTGTTTGTACCCAGAGTGAGGCAGGCGTTGGTGACGGCATGTTCCCCAGATGAAACCAAGGCGATGGAGCAGGTGATGCCTGAAGTCAGAAGTCATTTAAGCAGACTTTTGACCCTCACACAGACCTTCATCTCCCCCTGGCTACTCAGGTCTGAACGCAATTCTCATTCTGAAAGCAAATCATCTGTTCGTTCATTCTGCAGTTCATTCAGCTGAAAGTTTGAGGCGGATTATTGGTTTTTGTAAACTTAAACAATAGAAAATTCTGCATTCCAAGTGTTACAGAAATGTAAAATAGTCACATTTCTTTAGGTTTGAAAATCTGAGCTTTAAAATCCAATTTAAACCTGAAGGAAATGTCAAATGAAGAAATATTTCACCTCATGCATTTCTTGGTCACTAATCAAATAAAAAACCTTGTACAGATGAGTGCAGATGGTCAGTGTCACAAGTGTTTTTCACCATTTAACTGCTTTTTTGCAGTTCGTTTGTGGTTGAGTTCATAAGAGGTCAAGAAAGCTGCGTAGCTGCACTAGATAATTAAGGAGCGCTTAAAATGAAGAGAAGAATGTCAGTGCTGCTTAACACATCATGTCAGCTGTGCATCTGCATATAGATATTTTAACTTTTTCAATGGATTTCACACTGAACTTTCTTTCAGGCTGGTGAGCTGGATGATGCTGAAGTTCTTCAGTTTGATCTTCTGCAGTGTACAGGTCAACCTCAACCAGATGGCAGCTTTACATCGTGCCACACAACTGGTAACCACACATCCAGGCTTTATTCCTTCACCCCATTCTCTTATATAACCTGTTTTCCCTCCCTGTAGGCATCCTGTGATTCATATATTGCATGCTTTCATTCTTCCTATACCTCATTAGTCTTTACTGCTTCTCTTCTTTCACCACACATTTTCTTCAAAAAATCCCCCCCCTCCACACACATTTGCAGTGTTTTTCTGAACCAAACTCAATTGTTCTCGATTTCGCTGTATGATATTGCGATTTAAATATACGAAGCTGAAGGCTGCTCTCTATATCAAAATGCTCTTTTTGTGTGCGCCTCTTTCTTTCTCCTTCTCTCAACCTATTGCTCCATTTATCCTGTTTACACATTTATTTTTATTGCAGTCAGGTTTTCCACCTCAGGCTTTTGGTCACACATAACTCTTTATATGGAAGTAAAAGCACACTTGTACAAAAAAGCTTTTCACATTCGATTGGTGCAAGTGCAAAATAAAACAAAACATCACAGAACCGATTAGACCTCATCTGCTGTCTGATTTTATAACCAATTAAACATCCATCCTACAACACAGAAATCATCTCTTTGGCCTCAGTCCATGTGCGTCACTCCTGAAAATATTGAGCTCACCTGCAGATCAGATACTCACCGCCCACCGGAGTAGCACAGATACATTTTTGCACAACTCAGTCTAACTCCACAAAAAGACAGTTTAAAACATTTCAGAATGTATAATCAAAAAATGTTTTATCAACATTGTTTCCTTGTTTTTCAGCACAAATGTTGAAGTATCCTAAAAACAAGTAATATACTTACATTTCTTGGTGTTTTTTAGGCTCATATGAGTTTCTATCTTGTGAGGGTAGATGATTACATATAGATAAAAATAACTGTATTCTTGTTTTCGGCATTGTTTTAGGGAAAGTATCAATTTGTTTTGCTGCTCACCATGTTTCTGCTACTGTGATTAAAATAACCTCATCTACAGCTCTTGTAGAGCTTCACGTCTTTACCAGGAGGAAAAAAAGCAACACACACAGAGGAAAAGAATGAAGCGTGTTTGGTTATAGATACAAATATTAGAGGATATACTCCCGAAAGATCATTAACATAAACAACCCTGAGCGCTTGTTGTGTATAGCTCTTTTGTTTTGACATTTTGCTCACTTTAAAGGGGTTGTGAACTGAGAAATCTAAATTCGCTTGATCTTTTTATGTATAAGAGGTCATTGTACTATGAAAAACATTCTGTACGTTTCAGAACTCAAAGCTTTCTCTTCAGTCTCATTCTAAAAACAGCTTATATTGAAGCCAATCTGCCAAAATGACAGGTTGTGGAATGTGCCGTTTTATGACATAATAGTGTGACTAAATGCTGCCTCCGCAGAAAATGATTTACACCCACTTGTACATCACTGTCAGTTTAGCCCCGCCCACTGATTCGTGCACATAGTAGGTAAATGACAAGAGCGGCAAACGCCGGTCTGCGCAGAAACCAAACGATAAACTTTATTTTTAATTAAGTGTCAGCTGCATCAGTAAGAACTTGGTCCTTTTTACACTTCATTTAACCACAGATGCGTTTTACAAAAAGACACAATTTGATTCAGTATTTTCAGAATAAAAACTAAAAACGATGCTGTGCTGAATATATTGGATCCGACAGTAATGTCGCACCACAGAAGTGTAAAAACGTTTTTATTATGTGGTCGCCATTGCTTTGTTCTTACAGATCGTTTGATATGTACTGAGTATTTATATGTTTTAAACCTAAATCACAGCAGTGTTTGTCTGTGAAGGATGTAGACTGTCAAACATACACAACTGTTGGCCAATCATAGCAGTGTGTACTTACTTTCGAGTCTACAATCCGCCACGCCTATTCAAACAGAACGCTCTGATGAGGGGGGTCAAAAACAGGACAGAAAATAGCCTATTACTTCTAAATTAGGCTTTTTGTTTTATGTGAAAGTCTTGATAACATCATAAGTGGACCTCAAAGAACAATAAAAATAAAGACAGTTCATGACCCCTTTAAACCATAGAAACAGTAAAATGGTGCTGCTGTTTGAGGGCCCCTGGTTTAGGGATCTACTGAAACTCAAAGAGCTCAGGGGAGGCAAGAGAGAGGCTGCGTCCCGCTGTCACTTTTAACCACTGGTGTCACTATTGGACAGTGTCACTTAAAGGGATAATTCACCCAAAATGAAAATTCTGTCGACATTTACTCACCCCCAAGTTGTTCCAAACAGCCATTGACTTCCATAGTAATTTTTTCCCCATACTATGGAAGTCAATAGCTATGTTTCCGTCCACCTATTTTTATGTACATTTTGGATTATCGCATAAAAAATGCTGGATGGAAATGCCAAAATGTGCACAAATTCTAAAAATGACACATTTGAGTAGGATAAACTTTTATCCAATACGAAAACATTTGCATAAACTACAATGGAAACACATTTACAGAATAAATGTCTCCTTGCGCATCGAAAAAATCATGTGACTTTGTGCTATGAGACGGGATAACGTCACTAACCAGCGGACTGATCTCGTTCACATCATCTGAAATGTTGTTATGGTCATTCTGAAATGCCTGAGCAAAGTCTGTCGTCAAAGTATTTCTGTATAATTGTCTTACACGATTGCGTTCCCAAACAGCTGGCATCCACCTCCGAAAGCAATGACTGCATTTGTGTTTCGTCTGCTTCCTCTGAGGCACAAGTCATTTTTCATGTAAAAATTATTATATTCAGAGGCGTTTGTTCTTTTTGACTTTGAAATAGTGCTTTATTCGCAAATGTTTCATGCAATATTTAAGTTTTGCATATAAGTTTAATTTGAATCTTTGTATGGAAACAGTACAAGTGACTGATTGGTTACCAACATTCATAAAAATATCTCCTTTTGTGTTTAATAAAAGAAAGAAACGCATACAGGTTTAGAACAACTTGAGGGTGAATAAATAATGACCATTTCTTGGTGAACTGTTCCTTTAAGAAAAATAAATGATTTATACACAGTTTAATGTCACATTTTGTACACAGTGTGTGTGTGTGTGTGTGTGTGTGTGTGTGTGTGTGTGTGTGTGTGTGTGTGTGTGTGTGTGTGTGTGTGTGTGTGTGTGTGTGTGTGTGTGTGTGTGTGTGTGTGTGTGTGTGTGTGTGTGTGTGTTTATAATTTTATCTGTGTGAACAGCTAGGTTTTGCACAATGTGTTTTTTGTAATCATTAACCTGCTCTTGGGTCTTAAATAAGGAGGCACCAGAAGTTTGGGGATATTAGCACAGTTGGTACAAAGGGTCTGGAAACAATCTCAGTGCCATTTTCTGAAGTACATTTCTTTCTGAAGTCCTCTCATTTTGTCCATGTGTGTGTTGCAGAAATATCCTCTGGTCTTTGTGTGTGTTCAGCAGAGCGGCATCGATCACGCTCTCATTTGTCTGACTCTTTTCTGCCACAACTTGAGGGTTCCCTACACCATTTACTCAGCCCACGTCCGACAAACATGGCTAAGGTATATATATATATATATATATACACACACATTCACCCTGTAGCGCCCACAGAGGTCTAGTTTGTTTAGAAACCTTCTTAGCACATACCCCCACAGATCACATCATTTCCTGCCCTCTACCAGTGTAAATTTACATCACAGCTCTGTTTGTGTCAGTAGCGCTGGTTTTGTTCAAAAGAAAGGTCTTGTTTGTTAATTTCGTACTAGTTTGGTGCAAACACAGCCGTTTCTAAAGTGTAGTGCACTTATTCAGCTAACAGAAGCACCTGTACACATTTAACAGGGCATGATAGTTTGGTAAGTAATGAAACGTACAATTCTTCAAGAATCACGACACGGAGTGCTGGAAACGGCAGTCGACCGCAGCGAGAGATTGGTGGGTAAATAGTTTCCTCCTGCAGGTAACGGAAGACTTAGACTCCAGGCCGCGGGGAGGTTTGTGCTTTGTTTACAAGGCTACATCGATAATTACTTAATAGCTGTTTATACAGATTGCCGTGTCAGTAATTGTTAATGTATTTATGATATGCATCAAACTTAAGGTGCAATGCTTGATTGATTGTCACTGGATGTGGTGCACATATGAATACAAAATGTATAGTGTTGATCAGCTTAATTCACAGTTCCTTCATTTTCTGAAACAAAATTAGCTGTAGGTTTTGCCAAGTTACTTCCCCAGATCTTTTGACAGTGTGAATTATGCTCTATTAAGTCTAAACAGTACAGTAGCAGAATAGTGATACATGGTCATGTTATGTGGATGAATCAGTGCATCGTAAACACCATTTCAGGCACTAGCAAAGGCCTTATCCACTAAACAGCAGACTCAATTACCCGCGATCAGCCGGCGACACGATTATGAGGGTCGTGCATTAAAACGTAGCTGGTATTTATCAACATCGCTGTATGACACTTTTGTTGTAGCCATTAGAAAGCATCTCATAAAGTGCCATTATGAAATATGTGCTTGTCCTGCCTTTTGCATATTAAACAATGCAGAAAATATACATGCATAATAGAAATCAGACATTAAACTAAAAGATTTTGCATAACATACATAAGTGAACAAATACATAATATCTTGGGGGGGTAACAATTTTATCAAGATTTTAACAAATATGTCAACAATAATATTTTAGTTTGCAGGATTACTTCCCTGACATAGATAAAAACTATTGTTCTTTCTTTAGCATGGACGTAACAATTTGATCAAAGGCAATACAGACATTAATGTCACTAAATATTCCTGCAATTCTTTTCAACTTTCTATTCATAAAAAAAAAAAAATTATCATAGTTTCCAATAATATTAAGCAACATAACTGTTTTCAACATTTCCTGAGCAGCAAATCAGCATATTAGAATGATTTATACGGTGCATTCTGGTAAATTCTCGGCAGTTCTGGCAATTGCAAAACTATTTTGATACTTGATCCCTGGGCAGTGCACTTACTTCTGAACAAGGAACAGATTGAAACACTCTGTGAAGTTTTGACATTCTGACTCTCTAAATAGACATCAGGGAAGAAATAAAGTGCTGTGAAAGTGCAGTATATGGCCCATTTAAATCTAATCTATGTTGTTATTTGTTGGATGAATAACCTAAAGGAATGCCCCGTTAGTCACTGTTAATTGAGGCCGTTTTGTCTTCTCAGGTCCATCCTTCAGAGTCTGGGTGTCATCTTGCTCCCAGAAGGCAGTGGCTCAGAGCGAGACGCTGAGATGGACAGCATCTATTCTCCAGTCATGACCTCTGTAAGCCCCCACAAAGGCTGAGTGTGCTGTTCTGCTTGAATTGTCTAGATTCAGTGCTTAGAAAAATGCATCATTCATTCATTCATTCATTCAAGTGAAACAGACTGTCGCTTCAGGCGCTGAGCTGCCGGACCATACTGAAGATATTTACGCAGACACACTGCTTTTGAATCCCATCGATACCGGTTTTAGTCTCGAGACGGACAGTGGGTGAGGCTGCATTAGTAACCTGCCCTTGATGGGCGCAGCGGTTCCCATGACGATGGGGCACCTGCGGACTGCAGATGTTTCATTGAGAGGTTGCATGAGTCGCTGAACCCATTACTCTGCTTCACTGATGCCTGGAGGTGGATAATAAATCTCCTCAGCCTCCAGATTTACTGTCAGAATCATACTGTTATCTGAGTTTCTTGAAGGAACATCTTATTAGCCGTTTACAAGAAATATTTACAAGAATTTGGACATTGTGATTGTCAGAGGATTTGGCATAATCTACATTAGCATCTTGATTGCAAGAAGAGCTGATAGTAGTATTAATATGAAGGGCTTTGATTAGATATGTACATATGTACGGCTTCTGACTGGCGTAAATGAACAGAGAAATAATCTGTCATGCCTGGAATAGCATATGAGCTTATCAGGCTTCTCAAGATGGATTTGGGTGAGATCTGGCTCAATGTGTGTGTATGTGTGTATGACAGAGAGAGAGTTAAAGAGATAGTTCCCTCAAAATTACAAGTTTGTCATTTAAATAATTCAAAACTCATATGATATACTTGCTTGCATGAATCACTAAAGGAATTTTTTTTGCAGAGCATTAATGCTGTTCTTTCTCATATTTGAAACAGACAGTGAACGGAATGTTAAAGGGAAAGTTCCCCCGAAAACTTTGTCATTAATTACTCACCCTCATGTCTTTCCAAAACCATAAGACTTTATGAATTTAAATTAGACCTGAGAGATTACTGTCTTTTCCACCACAACATTGATACCTCTAAAAGGTCATAAAGTTATTGTAAAAGTAATTCATATGATTTAAACAGTTTAATCCAAATCCTCTGAAGAGTTGTATGATTGCTTTATGTGATGAACTTATTTTATTTAGGCTTTTATTCACATATATGCATTGATCAACACATACATAGATCACATCAAATATGGAAAACAGCAGCTCAGCTGTACTTCCCATCTCATTGGTTCTTGTGCGTTATACATTTGGACATCAAATTTCACTAAAAATATTTCCATGTGTGTGTTGAAGGTTATCAATGTGAGGAAATAATGACAACATTTACATTTTTGGTTGAACTATACCTGTAATAGTCGATATCAGCAGTCAATTTATATATTATTACAAAGACTAAAGAAAAATGCTAACTATTTAGTGAAACTTAATTACAGCTAGATCGCTTGAGTGACCAAAAATTAATTGTGGACTCTTTCACATGTAGAAATAAATTATATCCCACTAATGCATTTCCCTCACACTTATGGTGTGTGTGGTGTTTCACTTAATACAGATTCCAAGCACACAAGGACCAAAAATCCTGTTCATTAACCTAAACTGATACATTTAGCAGACACTTTTATCCAAAGCGACTTACAGTGCATTCAGGCTATACATTTTTTATCAGTATGTGTATTCCCTGGGAATTGAACCTTGAACACGACCTTTTAGCGCTGTTAACGCAATGCTCTACCACTGAGCCACAAGACTTACAGTTCTTGGACACATAACACTACTTGGAATAGTGCATGAGTCACATGAGCCATTTCTGTGGTGCTTTCTTTCCCATTTTGGGCCGAATGGGTTTAGAAGGACGCGAGGGTGAGTAAATGATGACAGAATTGTCATAATGCTTTGTCCAAGCATGAGAAAAGTACCATTTGATTCTATAGAAGTGTCAACTTGCCAATTTCTCTCTTGCTGTAGAACATTTTATGTCTCCTCTCACACACAAATGCTTGCTTCAAACATACAGGCTTTTCGTTAGATTTTTATTGGACTGATTTTGCAGATATTGCAGTTCATATTATATCTCTTCCTCCTCATAAAACTGTCCAGCGTTTCTGTGTCCCCACAAACATTTGTATCCATAATTTCTCCTCTTTTGTTCCACTCCACAGTTTATTGGCGAGCTGTTACGAGAGGGGGCTGCAGTGAGTGTGGGCATCTGTGCGTCCGGAGGTCACGGCGGGCAGTGGCTAGCACGTGTTCATCAGGCCATCAGTGACGGTCTAGTGCCTGATGTTAGCGTCGTGCCAGTGGGCATTTCCTACGATTGCCTGCCACGCTACTTTACACGTCCACAGGTGATGACCCTAGTATTAACAACACACACTCCATTCCATAATAACCTCTATCAGACCATCACATCAGCGCACGGAGCTATTATACAAACCAATAAACAAATTACAAACACAAGTAGATTCACATTTACCTGACAAAGGCAAACACGAAAATGGTGCTCATAAACACAATGATAGCCAAACTCTGTATTAAACTTTGTCATATAACCCAGTGCTACAGACATGAGTGATGCCTAAAAAACATGCAGCTCGTTTTGTAAAGGTCTGCTATTGCTAATTGAAGCGATCTGGCTATTTTCACCTGCCAAACAATTAAAAAAACACTGCCTTAACAACAAACCCCATAGAAAGTCAATAGTTATAATTATAAGTAATTATCACCAAGGAGGGTCACACACGGATTAAAATTTGAACACATTGTTTTCTATGAGTGCACACTAGAGGTCGACACGGGTCCCAAAATTCAGGACCCGGACCTGTATTTTATTTGAAAGTGGGACCCAAACCCGCAGACCCGAGAAATGCCTTAAATGGACACAGACCCGACTGCACCCAAAAAGAAATTGGCTTAAACTGTTAACTTAGTTGCCTTCTCACTGACTGCATGCGATGCAATCCTCTTTGCCAAAAAATTTCCATCCATGTTAGGCTGTTCCTCTCTCTTGCCGACAGAAATAGCCTTCTTAATCCACTATTCCAGCTTTAAAAGTCTACTTGCTACTTGCTACCCGCTGGATTTTACCTCTTTATATTCATTTTGTCTGAGCTTTTTTTTCACATCACTCATGAAGGAATCCATGATCACCGACCGTCCGCTTGTATTAACTCACGCTGTTGTTGTTTCATCTACAATGAAAGCCACGCTGTTGTTGTTTTTTTTTTACACCTTATTCCCGCTCATACTTTTCTCATCCTAATTTTACAAGTTGCAAGTTACAAAACAACTGCCAACTGACACTGATCACCGGCAGGTGCGGTGTTCTCCGATCGACTCGGGTATTGCACACAATGTTAAACAGACCCGGGACCCAAAGTAATAGATTTGGACCCGACCCGGACCCGGCTGACCATTTAAAATAATGCTAATGTGGACATTAGGTCGGGTCCCGGGTCCGGGGCCTCGGGTCCTCTGTGAAGACCTCTAGTGCACACACCTGCAGCACCCAGCAACAACTCAGTACAATGCTTCTCGTCTGGTGTGCGACGCCCTTATGGGTCCTATTAACCACCCAGAACACCCTAGTAATCACTTAGCAATGCCCTAGCAACAACACAGAACACTCTACCGACCAAGACAGGGTAGCAACCGCACAGAATACTTCAGCAACCACTTATCATTGTCTTAACAACCACAGAACACCATGACAGCCACCTAAAACAACTTAGAAACCACACAGAACTCATTAGCAACAACCTAGCATTATCCTAGCAACCATCCAAAACACCCTAGCATCTGCCCAGAACACCCTAGTGACTACCTAGCAAACAACATTATCCTAGCAACTATACATAATACCCTAGTGACCACCCAGAACTCTAGAAACCACCTAAAAAAACCCTAGTGAACACTAGCAATTTTTTAGAAACCACCCAAGAACAGTGTAGTTGTTGTGGATGGTGTCTTTAAAACAGGTCTATTCATTTGTACTGCTATTAGCACATGCTGAAGTAGATTCGTCTCTGAGAGTATATGCCCTGTTAATGCAGCATTAGAAAACTGTGTCAGGTTTTTTTGTTTTACTTTCACTTACTGTTTAGTGACTGTAGACGTTCACCTGCATAACTATTGCGCAAAGTTTGCATGTTGCTTGTGTGATATCCATTGGCTCGCCTTCATGGTTTAAAACAGAAATATTTACAGTATTGCGATGTAACCTCAAACCCTCATGCATATGTATCTTAAACGCAGGCCAGGGATACATGAAAGAGGAATTGAAATCATTAGGCCGTGCTGTCTGTCGAATACAGCGCGCAAGTAATAATTTAGTTTTATTTCGTTCCTTCTTCTCATGGTTTTAAACAGCTTGAACATGTAAATTAGCAAATTAATCTGCGAATCACAAGCCGAGCGGTGGGGTCTGGACTAGAGATCGACCGATATATCGGTTTACCGATATTTTTCCCGATATTTAAGCATTTTACCATAATCGGTTATCGGTAAAAAATAATGTTTTTGATTTGTCACATACACAATTATACAGAGTACAACTAGCAGTGAAATGTGTTCTCTGGATTTGACCCATCCAAGTGCACACACACCTTGGAGCAGTGGACACACACACACACACCTGGAGCAGTGGACACTGTTCACTCAGGAGAAGCTCCAGCACGACCACCGCATGTAACTTTATACAAGATTCACTTGTTTGAAACATGCTAAATTATATTAACATTTACTATATAACCATTATTTCGCCAATAAACATCTCTATCGAAATTATTTATTATCTCCAGAAGCGATCGCAGTTTGAGTATAGTTCTGTGTAAATAGATAAACCACGCTGTCAGCAGTTTTCATAATTTAGAATGACAAAAACATTTATAATTCTGATAAAACGTGCCAGTTAAGAAATGCAATAAAATATGATGTTTTGTTTGTTATAGCTTATTTCAATATTCCAGAGAATATTATTCAGTGAATTATTCTTCACTCTTTAGACTATTAAACAGCTTATAAACCTAAAACTGTAGTTTAAATTGAAGTTGATATGACTTCTGTCCTTTATTTTCTCCATTTTAAAACATTAGACATTATTTTGCTTATTGATAATATCAGTGTTGCTGATGATGCTTTTTATAAATAAAATGTTTTTATTGTTGTAATTTGAAGATTAAATTTTACATGAAAATGTTGATTTTCAACAGTTTTTTGTTGTTGTTAAGATGACTGAAAGCGAAGAATGGACTTACTTCACTCTGTTATTTATTTACTTTATAACAGTAAATCGGTATCGGTTATAAAAAAATCAATATCGGTCGATCACTAGTCTGGACCTGGTCCGTATATCACCGATCAACTGCGATCCGTTTAAGCCCTTATAGCATATATGACAGATAAGAGCAATCTTTTATTTACTCATTTTACATGAAATCATCAAATTGCTACTCCATATCAATCGCATACAACGAAAATACAGACTAATTAGAACAATAATTTACGCACAATAAATAACAGATCATCATATCTGAACATTTTCCCCAGAACGTTCTCGCGACCTGGTAGGAATTCTTCCACGGCCGGTAGTGGGTCACGACCCGGTAGGAATTCTTCCACGGCCCGGTAGTGGGTCACGAGACCTCTGTAATAAACCACTCAGAAGTCTTGCACAAGAATTGCACTGTAGTTTTGTGTTTGTAATTCCTGAGGTGAACTGTTTTATTACATAGTAATAAGCAGCAATATTCGGATAATTAAAATCAGATGGTGTGTTTTTTATTTATTTTGATTTGATGATTTTTAATATGCAGCGTGTGAGATGTGTTTTCTAACTCCGCAATGGTACAGACTAGAATGTTTCGACTCAGAGAGAGAGATAAAGAGAAATCTATATTATTGTCTACATCCATCTCAAAAAGATGCCAGTTATTATAGTGATTACAGCCACTAATTTCTCCTCTAATGGCTCTTCACCATTAGAGCTCCGTGAATTAGATCCAAGTCATTTGATCAGCCTGTGTGAGTGGCAGCGTTTGAGTGAGTGTTTTTTCATTTGTTTGTGTGGTCTGGAGGCCGGCCTGATGTCTGCTCTGCGGTTTGCCGTTTCCCTGCTGAAGGGTGATCACAGAGGAAGTGTTAGGATCCATTTTGCACAGGCTTTCTCTCTGAAGGTATGACTCACACACTCGCTCATCCATACACACTCTCAACAAATGAAAAAATTATAGTTTCATACAAATGCAGACCCTTAACGCAGTGGTTCTCAGCTGGTGGGCGGCCGGACTGTTCTGATAGGGTCACAGATAGCAGGGGAATAATAAATGCAAATAAAACAATGCATCTTTCCATGTAATTATGCATAGAGTAAGTATAGTGGAACAAATAGCCTAATTAACATTAAAAGGAGGAGAATAATTCATAAACTTGCAATACCACAATTTGAGTAGTTGATATCCATATCTAGAATTTCTACCACTAGTGTATAGTATACCACTGCAAAATATCCTTTATAAAAGTTACAAATTAATATAATTATAAACAAATTACATAAAACAATAGATTATAGCTTTTGCACACTTCGATACATTGACTTTTCATATACATAGAGACATCAAAAGTTTGGTGTCGATACTTTTTATTAATAATCAATTTTAATACAAAAAAATATAAAATAAATGCTGATTTTTTTAGCTTTGTTCATCAAATATTCCTGAAAAAAATTCAGTTTCCACAAAAAAATTAAGCAGCACAATTGTTTTCGACACTGATAATAATAAGACATATTTTTGAGCAGCAAATCAGCAGATTAGAATGATTTCTGAAGGATCCTGTGACACTGAAGACTGGAGAAATGATGCTGAAAATTCAGCTTTGCACTACATTAATAAATTACATTTTAAAATATATTGATAAAACACATTTATTTAATTGTATTAATAACTTACAATATTACTGTTTTACAGTATTTTGATCAAATAAATGTAGCCTTGGTGAGAATAAAAGACTTATTTCAGTAACACTAAAAAAAGTCACCGACCCCAAACTTTTGAATGGTTTTGCAAATAAATATTTCTTCATTTTCTGAAGTAGCTGTTTAAAACAAGTGAACAGTAAGTGATAAAATAAAGAATCAGGAAAAAAATTACAAGTATTAGAAAAAATAAAATAGGACAAATATGCAAAAGAAAACTTATTGGCATAGTAATTTCCCTAGTTAATTATAATACTGATTTAATGCTGTAGAATCATGGCTTTTCTCTTTATTGATGGTTTATTAAAGCTACTAAAGTTATCCATCCAAGTGAGACATTTTATTGTATATTATAGTTTGTTTGATACTGAATAACTATGTAAATGACAGCTATTTACTCTGCAACGCCTTAAACACAAAACTAGCATAAGCATACTAAAGCATAAGAGGCACACATCTTGGTTGAGAGAACTACATTGTTAGATCTATGCAGTTTGTGGTAATATTAATAAACGTCATGTGTAATTGTAAGCATAAATTTGTTTACTATTGTTTAGTAAATAAATCTAGTACTGCCATTTGACGTCCAAAAATTGAGTCTTGAATCAAAACCAGTGGAGAACCACCTATTGAAGCTTACTGTATGAGCGCTGTGGGAAAGATTTACACTCTCATTCTCTCGTTCTCTCTCAGGAGATGTGCGATAGTGGAAAGTGTCGTGTGGATGGAGGGCACCCCCTACAGGATCTGCTGTTGACCGCCATACTGCACGACAGGTTTCTTCAATCCCTCTGTTCCTGTTTCCTATCTGCAGCATTCCACTCTCCATCCATCTCTTTCCATTTGCCCCTGTAGCATCTTTGGCCCGTATGGTCAAAGACGAAAGAGTTCACAAATTTCACTTCAAGCCATTCATTCTTCCTGCATCCTTCATTGTAGATGATCTTGTAAGTCATGAAGGTCCCTGGAGGTCTGGACCTCCAATTCTTCTTCACCTTGGGGTTTTTATCTGACACGCCAAATTGTTAAGACTAAAAATCAAGACAAACAACAGGAAAAATAAACAGTGACAGAATGATGCTGGTTTGAGAATGATGGATGATTTTGGATGGATGATGGATGACCTTTCAGCCCACTTCAGCCAATTCAGCTTCTTGTCTAACTGAGACTCCATTCTGCTGAATTAGACCTCCAGACCCACGTGCATAAAACATTTATGCACTGCACTCATTTTATGCAACTCAGGTTCTCGGGAGAAGTCAGTTATTCCAACTCCGACACATAATGAGTTGGAATATCCTGGAAAATCTACCAAGAGTTTCTCATCCGCTGTTCAGTGTCTTCCGAGCCTCGGGGGTTGTTATATGTTTTAAAGCGGGAAATCCACAGCGGGAGGACTTATCATGAAGACTCAGCCCTGCGGGCTCGGCATTTGCATTTTGACAGCTGGTAATAATGTATTGTTGTAAAGCCTTTTGTTGTACACATTAGGGAGTGCGAGAACAATGAACAGTCAGGATACACAGTCACAGGAGGTTTGCAGAGAATGCTGAGATCAAGGCAGCGGGGTTGTTTCAGGGAATGCAACCCCTATATGTATTTCTATATTGGACAAAATATGGTGTAATAAAATGAAATGTGATTTATTTCATCAGGATGGACACTATCTCCAGCCAGAAGGATGTTTCCTGGCTCCTCCCTCCCGCTGTCATGCCTGAATTGTCTCCTGCTGATAGACAGCAAGCTATTGCACTGACTCTTCATTTGATGTACTGTGAGTCTGCTCGATACACGCAAGCGCCTAAAGATCAAACTCTTGCACTTTAATAATCGTTACTCTATGTATGAGGCTAAGCTTTGTGTGTTTGTGTTTGTTTTATTTTAGCTTCAACTACAACTATGGCCGTCATGTCTACCAGTCTGGTGTCCTGTTTGCTGCTCCACAAGCATCGCAAGGTTTCAAAAAACTCCTTTTGGGCTTTAAATTACATATTCATATGTCACTCTTTTTACTTTTTTATTAAGAAAATTAAGTAGTATCCATGAAAACTAAGGTTAATAGTTGGCCTCTATTGGTGCTGAGCAGTGATGTACAGTGCCTTGCGAGTCATTTTTTTCATGTTTTGTTTTGTTGTTGCCTTATGTTAAACTGCTTAAAATTGCTTTTTTCACACATCAATCTATACTCCATACACCATAATGACAAAGCAAAAACAGAATTGTCACAACATAATTTTATGTTTATTTTTTTATGCATAAGTATTCAAACCCTTAACTCAGCACTTAGTTGAAGCACCTTTACAACCTCAAGTCTTTTTGGTATGATGCGACAAGCTTTGCATATCAGCATTTGGCATTTAACAGTCATTCTTCACCTTTTAAGCTCTGTCAGGTTGGATGGGGCAGACGCATATTTTCAGGTTTCCCCAGAAATATTTGATTGGGTTCAATCCCAGGTTGTGGCTGGGCCACTCAAGGACATTCACAGAGTTGTCTATAAGCCACTCTTGCTGTGTTTGTGGTAATTGTAAGTTACCACAAAGTCTGCTACCAGCACACTTTACTTTTGGGATGGTACTCTGCGAGTGATGAGCAGTTCCTGATTACCTTCGAACTCGATGCTTGGAATAGCACCGTTTTTTAGTCCATGTTGCTTTAAATGCTAATGAGCTCTGCTGACCCCACCCCTCTCCTCCTTAGAGTGATGAGCAGTACTGTTTACTTTAGCCGCGAAACTGGCTAACTAGTACATTATTAGGAAAGGGGATTTGCAAAGGTTAATAAAAAAAACAACTTATACTCACGTCTGTAGGTGAGGCTGGATCGTGCGAACATTGACTCATTTATGCAGATTGGGGATCGGCACATTCCCTTCAAAGCCAAAGTAACCTTAATCCTATGCGTCTTCAGTGACTCAGATGTCGGGAGTAAATGACGACTGCTATATTTGTTATTACATCCAACAACAAAACACCTCAATCGCTTAATCTGGGACATCTTGTCTTCCCCTGCACCGGAGTCGACACAATGGCTGTTGGACTGTTAACAGTTCACTCAGTTCATTCCGCTCTCTCAGGGCGGGTCTAAGGTAAGATGACCTTGTCAATCAACTATCGTGGGAGGGGCCTGTACAGAACTACGTCATTCTGACAGGAATCTCAGAACAGTCTGAATTGAGAAAGGGGATTTTAAAATAGGGATAAAAAAACGAAACAATTGGTGGATTTTTATAATTGTAGGATGGACGTGTACACACACTTCCAACACACACATTTATGTTCAAATAACTTGAAAAGTGAATTTTGTATCCGATGACCCCTTTAAACAATCAGTAAGTGTCAATACTGTGTATTAATAAAAGCCTGTGTATTGATAAAAAAGAATACCAGGTCTTAACCAATACAAATCTAGCACTGGAAGTCTTTTATAATAGTACAGTAAGTGGTTAATTAATCATCCACTGGTTGTAGATGATTCATACAAGCATCAAACATGGTTCTGCTTGCTTTAATGACGTTGCTAATGATTGTAACGATCTTCTCCCTCTTTCTCAGGGTGTGCGTGTATCCGTGCTGTGCAGGGACATCTGTTGGCTGTTGGAGGAGGTGTTGTTCAGAAACACAGACGTGGGTTACGGGGGCTCTCTGGTTGGACTGGTGCATCACGCGCTCTCTCTGCTCCACCCGTATCTGCTCCTGGCTGCAGCTCCGCCCACAGGAGAACCCATCATCGCACCCCGGCCCGATCCAGACTCTCTGCTCATATTGAGCCAGCACTGCGATTTTCTCACTCACGTCTTCATACACGAGGCTGTAGGAGGTGGGCAGTGTGTGTTGAAGATTGGGTGGAGGCAAGGAAACTTGCTGTTAGCAGGCGACATGCACCTGTCTTTTTTTGAGGGGCATTAGTGGGAGTTCTGGCTCATTTAGTATACATTGGCAAGAATAAGACATGATGTCTAAAGAAAAAGAAACCTCGGTAGTTCATTTCATTATGTTTAAGACATGTTAGTCTATTGCTGCATTTTTGGTTAGCAAGCAGGGTAAAATCGTGACCTAATATTAAAGGCATATTTCAGCCCAAAATGAAAATAATGTCATTAATTACTCACCCTCATGTCATTCCAAACCCGTAAGACCTTCATTCATCTTCGGAACACAAAATATTGTGCATCATGATACTCTTGTGAGCGCATGCCAAAGACTGACTGAAGAGAAGAAATTGTCTAATCTTCGTTATTTATTATTAAGTCTTTATTTTGGTTTCTTTGCGCACAAAAAGTATTCTCGTAGCTTCATACAATTACGGCTGAACCGCTGATGGCACATGGAATATTTTAAAATGTCCTTATTACCTTTCTTGAACTTGTCAGTTCCATTGCTGTCTGTGCAGGGTCAGAAAGCTCTCAGATTTCATCAAAAATATATTAATTTGTGTTCCAAAGATGAATGAAGGACTTGCTGGTTTGGAACGACATGAGGGTGAGTAATTACAGTTTTTTTACAATCGCTAGGACACATTTCTCAATACTTCGGTCACTTTTTCAAAACTTCACACGGTGAGCACAACAGTATTCGATGTGGGCTAAACTGTGGATCATTTGTCATGATGTTCAATAACTACATCATTCAAATGACACAAATTATTTTATTACTCAGACAATAACAACGGAAAAACTATATGTACCTATAAGACAATTTGTACCTGTTTACATTCTCTTTTCAAAACTGTTAAGCCTAAGTTTAAAACCTAACATAATGCAAAAGCGAATAAGACATACATTTGCTGCATTTCTACAGTAATACCATATTGAAATATATTCTGAATTTCAAAACAAACTCAACAAATTTGATATAGTTGAAAATCTACACAAGTGTTAGTTTTTCAATTTCATTACCATCCATACAAAAGGGGAAAACTTACAGAAGGAATAATTTTGTAACGCAAACATGAGTTATGTAACATCTACTGCAGTGAATTATAAGCAATAGTGTCAATTTAGTTTTGTAAAGAAATTGTACAAAAGCAAACATCGTATGATGCAACCTGTTGTTACTCTTTTTTTAGGTCAGTGTTTTATGAGTGAAACATTGTGTTTAAAAGCTTTGGTGGTGTTATGGAAGAATGAGTTGATTTGAGACGTGTATGAAATGTTCTGGTAGTTTTAGGTGTGAAGTTTAGGTGAAGTATCCCTTTAAGGCTTTATTAATACAGATTTTCCAATTTGAATCTGATTCTTTTGGATATGTTTCAGACAGTTATAATATCTCTTTAGTATATACTGTATACTCACATTGAAAATTTTGGAGTAAGAAAGATGTTTAATATTTCTGAAAGTCTTTTATGCCCACCAAGGCTGCATTTATTTGATAAGAACTATAGTAATATAGTGACACATTTTAATAATAATAATACTTTTTACATGTACTTTGCTATGTATAATCTATAATATATTTATTAAATATTGCAACTAAAATTAAAACTGTTTTCTATTTGAATGTTTAAAAATGTACTTTATTCCTGTGATGCAAGCTGAATTTTTAGCATCGTTACTCCAGTCATCTGCATCACATGATTAGAAATTATTCTAATATGCAGATTTTCTGTTCAAGAAACATTTTTTAGTTTTCACACACCTATTGTGCTGCTTAATATTTTTTTGTGTGGAAACTATGATATTTTTTCTTTAAACGGCATTTATTTGAAATAGAAGTCTTTTGTAACATTGCAGATGTCTTAGCTGTTATTGTTCATAAATGTAATGTTTCCTTGCTGATTAAAATTGATTTCTTAAAAAAAATAATTGGGGATTATAAAAATCTATATTGAGATCATTCAAAGATCGCACAAAGAAACTTTATATTTTTACCGAGTATCTAATATTACCCAGTCAATTTTAATAACTTTTATAGTAACATTTGATTCATTTTCAGTTTAAAAATCTGCAGCAGATTCGATTGATTTTACTCAGTGACTGTTTTATACAAACACTTATTTTACCAACAATAATTGTAGAACTTTTCCTTTAATAATAAAAGATAAAAGTAACTTTTTAAACAAAAACTCCACTTGGTTCAATAATCTGACAGGACACGTGCCCGGTTTGAATGGGCCTGCACTTCAGGGTGTTGATGTGTTTGGGTTGAGTCATGTTTGCACCACAGCAGGCTTTATTGACAGTACTAATCCTGAAGCTGTGTGTGTGTGTGTGTGTGTGTGTGTGTGCGTGTGCGGTCTCAGCCATGCTGAGTGAGGTTGTAGGCTGTGGAGGTGGTGGAGACCTAGAGTTTGATGTTGTTCTGGGCCAGGAGGAGCTGACAGAGAAAAGCCTCCAACTCACACATCTACTGTCACCCGGCTTCATACCGGTGAGTCTCACTTAAACACACACAAGGGCATCTTACAATGACGTCTATAATCGCGTTGACGCTAGTAGTGATTCATACTTCCATCTTGCTCGTCCGTCAGTCAGTAAAAAACTCATTTATTTTTCATACATTCTCCAAATTTCTCTCTCATGCTTCCAATCGATCAGTCGCTCCCCATCTGTTCTTTATTATTCTCTCTTGATGTCTAGTTTCCCGTTCAAGGGTTCTTCAGTGGCGGGAATAGCAAGTGTAATCAGCAAATAAACACTTGTAAAGCCTGTGAAATGTCAACAAGAACAAAAACACTACATAACTAATTATCTCTCCTCCTGTCTTTCTGCTCATATCTGTCTGTGTGTCCATCCATATGTCTGCCTTTTTCTCTTAGCCGTGTCAAACCTGCTCATGGCTTTGCTCTTGATGTGGTGGACAGCATGGTGCGCTGCGGGGTTCTTGTTATGGAGGAGGTAAGAAACCTGCATTAACTAACAAACAAACACATGCATCTTCACATATATAGCATTTTCAAAATCCCTGGTCATCGAAATGGTTTTTCAATGGCTGATCCTAATATTCGAAAGAATAGAGTAGTTATCATATACTACAGTGTATTTAATACAGATGTGTTATTATATTGTTTTGGGAATCATGTAAATATTATCTGTGACTATATAAAAATGCAGTATTATAGATTACAAAAACACAAAAATGTAGTTTCTAAAATAAAATGAATACAAAATAAATAAAGAAACTTTTGAGTTATCATTTTTCACAATGTATGAGTGTTTATATATCTGATATTATAATAAATCAGGAAACTAGATGAGATAAAATAAACCATGCATGTGCTTATTGGTGAAAGTGCAATATTATGAACAATTGTGAACAATATCATTTTGAGCAAAATAATTGATTATCAGATTAACCATTATGAAAAATGACTAAAACTATGACTGACTGACTATGTTTTAATAGACTAAAAATAAACTGAAATTTACAGACTTTTAGTCAACTAAAATTGACTAAACAAGATAAGATTAATAAATATGATTGAAATAGAGCATGATATAAAATGTCAGACAATTATTATTTTTAGTCTCATTGATAAGGCTGTTGGTAGTTTTTTGGCACCGACACAAAGGGAAACTCGGCCAAAGCAGCACACTTATCAGCTGATACCAGTAATCTTAAAATAGAGATATAAATAAATCATTTAGATAGATATAGAAATGTCAGAGACAATTTTCAGCCTGGATAAAATACAGTGTCACACCCTCACAAATGTAGATTTTCAATGTCAAGATCAAAACAGCAAACAGAAAATTCAGAGACGTGGCTGAAAATACAGTTTCACTCCACTGCCCAGACATCTAGCAAGCTCTCACACTCAATCTAATCTCTGACATGCTGACCGTTCGGTCTGTGTCCATTTATGTTCAAGTGCCACCAGAGTTTTCAGTTGACTGATTCACAAACACCCACAGACGTGAAAGCTATTTTTGTTTGTCTGTGGTTAAAGGTCAGTTCAACCCTAAACTGATCATTTTGCAGCTGAACTTGTTTTGTTTGTGTGTGTGTGTGTTTGTAGGTTCCGAAGGATACACCGGTGTGTGACTTCATGAAGAGACAAGGTGTGTTGTCATGGGCTGTTTCAGACAATCCTGACCAGAGCAGCGATTCAGACTGTGAAGAACCAGACGCACGCTCTTATAAGGTACACAAACCCACAGACAGCTTTAATAAAATATAGACAGTTGGCATCCAGAAAGTTTTATTTGTAAATTAATTTTTGTATTTGTTTCTAATCATATATTCAGATTCAGAGTACTCACGATCTTTGAACACTTTGAATACAGAGTTCCAGCGAATTGAAAAGCACGCACAAACACTAACACGCAAACCTCAGACACAAACAGACTTAAAACTGAGACAGACAGTTCAGAGATGCTGTTCTTGAAGTCTGGTGTCTGTCTGCGTGTTGCACAGTATCTCAGTATGCACAAAGAGAACAGGAAGGGGATGTCGATGGCGTGAGCTTGCAGGAGAGCAGATGCTCTGGATTGTCTTCTCTTGCATCATAAGCTCAAGCAAACATTTTGAATACAAATTTTCATCTAGATAGGAACTTTTATTGTGATTTATTGATTAATTTTATATTTGTTTTACATGTATATAAAATATAAATAATTATAAATTAAATGAATAATATATATATACATATTTTAAAATACATATTAAGAATAAAAAAATGTAATCATAAAGTTTTTCTTCCTGGAGAGTTATTTATTTATTTAAATAGAAATCCAAGCATGATAATGGTAAGATTATGGACATTTTATAAGTGAGGAATAATTGACAACGGGCCATTAAATTATGACAAAATAATGCACACCTGGGGTGGTGATGTGGCCACGATGGAAAGCGGAGTGGCCGTTACACCTCGGGTGAGCCTTATTTACTGATAATTCAACAGACCGGAGTCAATTATTCCATGTTTACCATACTAGACATCATTCAGATGTTGTATTTCAAGACATTCATCAGGTTTTTGTAGGACTAATTTCTTGTGAGCGGGAGAAAGAGTAATAAAACATAATTTGTGGCAAAAAGATGGAAACAATTTGTCATTTTTATCTTGTTGTTTACTGTATTTATGCGCTTGCTCAGTGTTGTTGTGGGTTTTCGTTCGTTTGCTGTTGTAAGGAACTTTAAAATACCTGAAATCATTTAGAGAAATGATATGGTGATGTAATTCAGTCAAGACCTGCCTGTGGAATGACTTTAGGCACAACTTAGAACATTCAACAGCCAATCAGATTCAAGCATTCAACAGTGTTGTAGTATAATGCCTACATATATACCATTCAGAACTTTGGGCTCAGTAAGATTTTGTAAAGTTTTTGGTTAATGTTTTAAGGCTGCATTCATTTTATTAAAATCAGTAATGTTGTAAAATATAAAAATGTGCACTAAATGTTTTGTATTTTAATATAATTAAAATATATTCCTGTAACGTAAAGCTGAATTTTCAGCATCATTACTCCAGTCTTCAGTGTCACATGATCCTTCAGAAATCACTCTAATATGATGATTTACTGCTCAAGACACATTTATTATTATCAGTGTTGAAAACAGTTGTGCTGCTTAATATTTTACAAATGATGACAATTGAAGCAATCAAAGCAACAAAATGTTTTAAGAAACATGTTATTTTTTTAGGAATATTTGATGATTAGATAGAATAATTGAAGTCCATTTTTTCTTTCTTTCTTAAAGTCTATAAATACGCCCAAACAACATCTGTCACCTAACTAATAATAACCTTTGCATGTTTTGTCACTGTCCTCTACCCTTCTGCTGTCTTTTCTCTCTCTCTCTCTCTCTCTCTGCTTTCTAGTTGAGTCAGCCGTCTCAGTGCCCGGAGCTGCTGTTCTTTCTCTGTAGTTTACTGAGTGTCCGGCTGAGAGCTCTGTGCTGGGCGCTAGAGAGCCTCCACTACCTCCCCTCACCTATCACAGGTTAGTACACACACACAAACTCTGGCCTCTGGCCAAACAATGCTGTAGCCATGTGTGGTGAGTAAGTATGCTGTGGCAGCATCGCTTTCAATATTCACACTGAGTGTGAACAACTGAGTGTTTATAACCTAAACATTTTTTCTTAGAGAGAGACTGTTTGAGCCAGCTGCATGCACAATTGAAGAACCGAGCTCAACTGGACAAAGCGCACTACGGTAGGAGATAAAAACACATTTTTCATTTTCCACTCACCACCATGAAGCTGAAGGATTTGGCAGAGTTTACATCTTAGATCCACATTGAGATCTGTTTTAAACAGAGAACATCCATCTTGACTGATCCAATCACAAGTGGTCAGCGTAGGCAATAAAAACAGATCAGACAAAAACCTGACAGGCAGTTGACAGATGAGTACATCCAGTCCCCCAAGAACGCCTCTCGACTTTAAAACTGAATCAAGTAAAGATGTTTTCCTCTTTTTTTGTGCAACATAGCGTTTTTTAAGGGAAGTGAATACACCATGGAAGCAGGTGCTGTTTTGTTTTCTTTGACAAAGTACTTGATTTCATCAACAGACTCAACTTTCACTGTAAATGTGTACATTTTTATTATGTAATTTTGTCACATCTGTGTGTGCAAAATAAAATGTTTTTTTCTTAAATGGAGAAGAAAAGACTACAAAATGATGGCGTAGTAACAGAAGTAATTTAGTTTGTTTTAATGCTAAATGACCAAACCAAATTGGCAAAGAGGAATTGTTACATTCTTGAAGATTCCCATCCCTACCTAGAAATCCCATCAGAAATGGTCGCAGAAAATGCATTTGAGACATGTTGTTATTTTGTGTAAAGCACTTGTGATCGGATCACCAAACAGATCTCTAGTAGCTACATCTATATGTACACACATAATCTAGTAACTGGATTGACAGCTTAATCAGACTGAAAGGCCTTCGTGTCAACACCTGAATCGATCTGATTGAGCTCCATTTGACTAAAATCTCGGCCAGGTACAAAGGGGGGGTGTAGACCACAGACAACAGGAAAAAAATTATAATGTAAATGCTTGAATTTTCTCAATCAGATTAAAAGATTCTTGCCATAATGCATGTTTACATACATTTTACATTGAACATATATTTATTTCAGCCATGACAACTCTTGGGATAGATTGTAGAATATGTATTAAAGTAAATAGAATGTGCATAGGTTTTGTCTTGGCAGACTACATCTGTTACGCTGCTGCTAGAGAGAGGCAGATCTAGACAGGTGGTGCTGGGGAGGTGGTGGGCTAAAATGAGGACACGCATAGCACACAGACATAGCTTTCATTGAATGCGTCCTGATTATATAGGTTTACAGTAATGAGCACGTAAATCCACTTGACTGGGAACATTGAACTGAATGAACCAATTAGAACACAACTGAATAATTACTAAATATTTCCCCAAAATATTCTATTGACATACAAGGGTAAGAAAAGTATGTGAACCCTTTGGAAATAGTTGCCTTTCTCCATTAATTGGCCATAAAATGTCATCTGATGTTCCACATAACCACAATATATACAAAGATAATGTGCTTTAGCTAACAACACCAATTATAATATTTATATCTTTATTAAACACATCCCATTAAACATTGACAGTGAATATTCACATATGTACAGGATTATGTGAACTGGGTTGCAAGGTTAAGCTTTCTTAAGTTCTTTAAACATATATGAAGTTGTTTTAACCATTAAACGGCCTACATAGATGCTGACCGCTTCACTTCAGCTGCTGATGCTTTATCTTGAATGTATTATTAATCCCACTGGATTTCTATGTTATTGAGTTATTTTACTCAGCTGAGAGTTGCTGCACACCAGATTGTGTTCCAGCATTATTAAATAATACTTCAGTACAGAAGTCCTGGTGTCATGTGATCGCTCCAGCGCTGTATATTTGATGTGTTTCTGTGAATCTTCTGTAGAGAGCTCATCTATTGACTTGGTGAGAATGGTGCTTCGTACCTTCATTGATCTTGGGGTAAGTGATTCTATACATCCTGATTTATTATATATATATATATATGTATATATATATTTATACACACACACACATACATACTGAAGCTGTAAATAAGAGTGCAAGGCCAGATAAATGGAGGATAGTAAAGTGTAACGATATGTAGCAGGTGTTGTAATAAAGGACGATTCATTTGGCCTCTGGAGACTAAACAGCATTTCTCTGTTCCTGTGCTTTAGGTGTTGATTGAGGACGGCCAGAGAGAAGACGTGTATCTAGATGTCAGCCCTCTCTTCTCTCAGTGTGCTCAAAAAGAGAAACTCTTGCAGTTTTTCAAACTGTTCATCTATAACTGAAAGAGAAAAGTAAATGTTTGGAAGAGAAGTCCGTCTCAGCTGGGAATGATAATAGTAAGCACTTCTGAAATTCCTGTTCAGTTCTTCAGAGTTGTGTAAATCATTAATTATGAATGTTTTTGTGTTTATACATCTGTTTCGCCTAGCGCACTTGCTTTTTGTAATGGAAGTGATGCTGAGGTTGCTTTTGTTAGGTTTTGTTGTTGAAAGCCCAGAATTGGTTTAGGTATTGGTTATATAATGACTATTCAGATGGTTAATGTTCTCTGTTTTATTCAGTGGATAATGTTCTCTGTTTATAAAGAGCAGATAAATTGCTGCTAAAATATTTTTTTGTTTGTTTCATTTGATCGTGTTGTTTATAATTATTATTTTGCTTAGCTGTAATAAAAATGTAATTGGCTTGGTTCAGTACATAAGTTTCTGATAATTGACCCAGTTGCAGTGTTTCTATCATGGTTTGATTTATAGTTTTGCCACACAGTGCTGCATATGAATGTTCATATGCATGCAAACATTCCGCATTACCTAAAACATTAAGATGAATTATCACATACATTTCCTTTTTATGCATATTCTGCTTCCATTAGCACAAACACTGAACACCAAAGTACAATTTAACTGATTCTTGAGACATGGAACAAAAGAGGTCTTGTTTTTACTTAGTCCTTAGTAAAAAAAAAAAGCAGCATTTGCACTTTAAAACAAAACTAAGATAATAACCAAAATGTGCATATTTACTGTAAACTAAGCCGATCCTAGACTTCTGAGGGCCTTACACAAAACTGTGTCGACTGGGGGGTGTTCGAGTGGTTATGAACGAATGAATGAAACGCATTTGTCCGTGTTTCACTCCGTCTCGAATCGTGCTCTTGGGAAGCGCTCTGGAAACAGTCTCTCTTCTGCGGCTCGCTATGCTTTCAACTCGTTTTTTAGTCTCGAGCAAGAGACTATATGACATTCACGTTACATGATTTGACTGATTTTTACGTAGAAAGGGCGACTACAGCACCGCATTACAATAAATTATCATTCATGTTTTCATAGCCGCTGGCTAAATTCAAAATCGTAACTAAACTGAAATCATCTTTGAGAGCAAGGGGACCCCCTGGTGTTTCGGGGGCCCTACGCAGCTTGCGTATTCTGCGGATAGGGAGGATCGGCTCTGGGTGAGAGGAAATGTGTCAACTCCATCAAAACTGCTCGGTTACAAAGAAACTGGTTGGGATTTTTTTTTTTGCCTCAGTTTTCAGATTATTTGCCACTAAACGTGATGATTAAGAAGATGGTCATTTTTTCAACACTGCAAGACTTTGACAATTTCCTGGATTCAATAGACAGCTAAACATTTATTTTTGAAAACCATCCTGTAGTCTAAACAACTAAATTCATAACGGTTTCTTTGTTTATGAATATTATAGATATTTGACATTAGAGTATGCAATACTTTAATATGTTGACATTTAGTTAGTAAAAATGACCATTACATTTAATTATTTTTACTCTGAAAAGTAAATAAACACCTCTGAACAGTTCCTCTGTCTCAAGAATCAGTGTGTCCAGTGGTCCAGTAGAGTTTCAGGAGGTTTTCTCGAAATGGACTATTGATGGGTAATAATCATGACGGATGCTAGAGACACGAGCACTGCACTATTACTCCCTGGAAATGACTTTGGCTCTCTATATACCCATCTCTTGACAGTCTCTCATATATAAACACCCGTCCATGCAACATGAGAACAGTTCCTGAGTAAATGTGCATTTACACACAACCATCATTCTTGAGTGAGTGGCCTTGCATGTTCATCTGAAACACAAAGACTAACGGACGGCTGCTGCTTGTAGCACACAAGTGCTGAATAAGCTCTCTAGAGCCACCCAGACGATCGACCCACAGACTCGCCACACACACACACACACACACACCGTTAGATGAGCTTGAAAGCTGGAGATGGGAAAAGAATAGGGTGATTAACAAGAAACAAGATGGGCTGAGAAATAACAGTTGGCCGCTGCACTCAGGGATTCACTTGATTAACACTGCTTTAAAAATCACTTTGTTTTAAGGTTGGCATGAAACGCATATTATAGATCTTGTTGTGACCGATTCATCCATGTTTTTTATTTCTTCATTTCATCAAATGACTTCTCTCTGGTGATGTATGGGAGACTTCTCCTATCATTTAGTCTATTTAAACCCTGCTCTTTTCTTGCATTTGACGGAAAGCTTACATTCGTTTTTGAGTGGTCAGTGATCCAATCAATGACCAATGGATCCGAGTTTAATGGCTCTCGCAGTGGATCGGTTTCATACTTATGTCACAATATGATAGACACCATCTGTTGTGAGTTGTTTTTCATCACGACTTTAAGATACTCTGAAAAAAAGCTACAATTCCTGCTTTTATTGGATTAAATTTAGTATTAAACTCAGGGGTCCCATACCCTTTGACCAACTTTAAGACTGGTTTATGATTGTTATTAGTGCTGTCAAACGATTAATCACATCCAAAATAAAAGTTTGTGCATACATAATATATTTGTGTGTACTGTGTATATTTATTATGTATATATAAACACACACACATGCATGTATTTCAGAAAAAAAATGTTTTAATATATATACTATGTGTATATTTATACAAACATAATAAATATACAAAGTACACACATATATTATGTAAACAAAAATGTTTTTTTTGGATGCGATTAATCATTTGACAACACTCATTTTTATTCATTTGAATGATTTTTGCAAATATAAGAATCAGAATCCTTTATATTGAATAGTCGCCTTATTTTGAATGACAGTGTAATTTAGCACAACAATACATTTGTTTTTGGGAACCAAACCTATTTATCTGAATGTGAGTAGATATAATAATGAAAGCTAGCATACACAGGTCAGTAATGCCCTCTGCTGGAACACTGGGTGTGAAACCCTCAGTTTGACACTCACTTGAAACTAAATGATGAAAAACAGTGATAATGAGAATAAAAGGATGCAGTCTAAAGGGTTTTCTTTTAAAAGTGGCTCAGAGCATAATGTTTATTTCATTTTCTTCAGTTAAGAAATAATCCATGTTTTATGATGTCAATATGAAAGAATTGTAAATGCAGTAGAGGCACTTCAATCAATGTAGATCCTCCTGTTACACGACTGTGTTCCGTATCGATCCGATCTCGTCAATCTGACACTCCACAACATCTCCTCTCTGAAACACATTCAAAACAAACTGACCTTCAGTAAAAACAACAATATCATGGAAAATGAACCAATTACATCTACAGGGACACATATTTAATAAACAAGTTATATGTTAATATCATTTTTGAGGAAGTGGAGTTTCTGCTAACAGATCATATAAAAGATCACATTTTAAAGATGTGCTTCTGCCCAGTGGGGCACGTTTGCTTGTAAATCTCAGCGGACTGCATACATTTAAATGTGATAGTACATATTTTTAGCCACTCATTTGAGTCAAAATGCAACAGTTTTCTAAAGGAACTAACACTTTTCTGTTGTGTAAATTGCATTTATAATGACCCAGGATTAATGGCAGTTATTTTCTAGCAAGCTCATATTTGGTGTAAATGACGTGTGACATGGCGGCTGCTTTTCTCTTGGGCATGTCTGCCGCTCGCTGAATGAAGATCACTGTTGGGCTGAATTAAGGTTTTTCTTTGTCTTTGTATTTAAGAGCTATTAAGATGGATTTTGCTGGAAATGCAATGTCGTTCCTTGTGCATATGTCATTCGTACACAGAAAAGGTTTAAGCTTTAAGTTTGAGAATATGCAATATGCATGCAATTTTGTATGTGTATATATTTTTTTAACCACTTGAGTAATAGAGTAGCTTCAATAATGATCTATGTTCTTACATAAACTATATATTTATACATGCAATT